>CABHPH010145406.1:0-26848 GCA_902168325.1 Peromyscus nudipes | reverse complement strand
GAAGGAAAAAAGGAAAGAAGGAAAGAAAAGAAAGAAAGCTTGCCTGTAGATCAGAGGAAATAGCAAGCCATTTTAAATAAACAAAGAAGTCGGGCAATGGTAGCACACGCCCTTAATCCCATCACTTGGCAGGTAGGATCTCTGTGTGTTCAAGGCCACCCTGGAAACAGAACCAGGTGTGGTGGCACATGCCTTAAATTCCAAAACTAGTTAACCTTGGAGATCTGGAGGTCTGAACAGACAGAATTAAACGAGCTGGGTAGGAAGAGGAAGTGCTGTAGGTGAATGGAGAGAGCAAATCAGATGGCAGAACAGAGAGGCATCTAGGCATGGTTATACAGGAAGTCACAGCATTTGAAAGCTGCAGAGTTGGTGAGGTAAGGTTAGCTGGTGGCTCTCTCTATTTCCCTGATCTCTCTAAGGTTTTCACCCCTTTATTTGGCTCTGTGTTTTTTATTTAATAAGAACATTTAGAAAATTCATCTATAAAACTCTATCTTTTTGTGTATCAGTTTGTGAAGAATAGTATTTTCAGGTGTACATTCCAAAAGTACTGTATTAACTATCGTTCTCATTGCCATGACAAAGTATCAGATGAAAATGTAAAGGAGGAAGTACTGGTTTTTCCAATGCTTTATGAGATATTAGTCCTTCAGAAAAGGAAGTCAGAGAGGTAAAGAGAAGGCACATCATGGCATTGAGAAGCAGATAATACTATCCTGGATTTGGTTCTTTCCTTTAACCACCCTGTTCTATTGGCTCTAGAGCATGGGGAGGTGCCAACACATTCAAGGGAAACCTTCAGTTTTGTTTGCTCTCTTTGGAAATTCCATCACAGGTAACTCAGAAGTATGCTTTACAAATCTTCTAGGTGTACTTCAATCCAGTCCTCATGACAATCAACACTAACCATCACATGTACATAGCTACCTCTGTTTCATTTAAATCACATACAGCTGTGATCAGAAAATCATTACCAAGTCATTTTTATCACACAACATGGTTTCTATGATTTCATGGAGGATCATCTGTGATATACATGGAATTTCTTCTCTAACAATTTTGTTGTGATACAATTTAACCAAATAAAATTAGCTGATTTCTAATGTTAGCTCAATGATTTTTAGTAAGTATACAAAGTTGTAGAGCAATTGTTATATTTAATTTTGACCATTTATGGTTTCTGCATGAGACCTTTCATATCCATTTGTGGATAATACTCTCACCTGAACACATCTGCAGTTAGTCACTAATCTCCTTTTTATTGCTATCTTTCCTTTTTCTGATCTTTTCATATTGACAGAATCTGAAAAGACTACTTTAGCAATCAATTATACTTTTTGACAAATTAATATTTAAGTGTCCTTTTATTGTTTTTCTTAGGCTAAGTCCCTTTGCATAATTCTGACATATTTTTGTATCTGAGTTTCAAATATGTTCTTTCATTCTGACTTCTCCAATGATTATTTTTGAGAGAGAAGGTTTTAATTTCTATGAAATCAAAACTTTCAGGTTTTTTTTCCAGAAGATCAAAATTGTGATGGCTATTCTTCATTGTCAACTTGACTCTATCCGGAATGAACTACAATACAGAAATGTGATCGGGATCCACTTGTGATCTGGATCTTGAGGCAAGAAGACAACATGCCTTTGATCTGGATCATGAGGATGGATGGCACATGCCTTTAACCAGATCTTGAGGCAGGAAGGCACATCTTTAATCTGGCTCACACCCTCTGTTGGAAGCCTATATAAAGACGATAGAAGAATGAAGGGGTTTTCTTTGATTGCTTGCCCTCACCTCCCTCAGCACATTCATTTCCTTCTTTGAGATCCCAGCAGAGCAGCTGAGACACCCAGCCTTGTGGGACTGAGCAGCAACAAAATAATTGGGCTTTCTATTCATAACTAGTCATGCACACACACACACACACACACACACACACACATATATATATATATATATATATAGAGAGAGAGAGAGAGAGGAGAGAGAAGGAGGAGGAGAAAGAGATTCATTCCATGAGTTCTGTGACTCTAGAGAATACTAATACAATAATGTTAGCACGATATCTTAGAAATTTTAAATTCAAAGCCATAATTATTTCTATTTTCTTAGAAAAATATTCATTATTTGATTTTGCATTGAGATTTCTCATCCGCTGATGTTAGCCTTGGTGTATGATTTGAAATAGCCATGACTATCTGTGTGTGGATGTTTAATGGACCCAGAGCTACTTATAACAGTAACAATGAACTGTCTTGGCCTCTCTGTGAAAAATTAAAGTATCCAAAACACAAGCATTTACCTTTAGGTTATCAAGTCTGTTCTACTAATTTATATATCTATGCCATGAAACGATGGTTCAAATTATTGTAGCTTTTTATTGAGCAAGTGTCCAAAGTGAGTGAATAATTTTGCACAAAGCATAGAAACAGTAGCATAACACAGACATGTAAAAACTTACTAGCACTGGGAAGAACAGTGCTGATATTTAAATGTATTGCTCTTAAAGTACAACATTAACAGAAATTAGAAACTCAAAGAAGAATTTACAATCATGTTTTGATTGCTGAAGACAAGATGAAACACTAGCAGGAAAGACACTTTGGTATAGTGCATACCATTTACAATGGCACTCTTCTGAGCATCCAACAAATAGACCAAACAATGCAGCATGATAGAACAGTAAAATGGCAGGAGCGCATTCTCTGTCAGAAAGAGAGTACAGATTTAATTTGTGCAGTCATAGAAATGAAGCTGAAAATAAAAGCAATAGTTATTGGCACATTTTACTAATTTTCTTGTGGATAAATGATAAGGTTAAAATGTAGATTTAGTGTGTTAAAATAGCTAAAATAAACTTGTGTTTGCTTTTGCAAATTTGTCTAGTTTTATTTTTCTTTTAAATCTAGTTGTGGTTTAGGTGCTTCCCATTCAGAAAGATCTACCTCACTTGCATACTTTATTTTCCATTTCATGGGCTATACAATTACTCATTCCTAATTCATCTAGAGTTTGGATATCAATTCTGGTGCAGTTTTGTTGTTGTTTGGTTGTGTTTTGTTTGGTTTTATTTTGTTCTGTAGAGATATAGATTAATGTATATTCACTTCAGATTGTAACTATTGAAACTAGAAATTGTTTGATAAGTGAGTTTTGAGGATATGTAGGCATATTAGTGAGCATTAATTGAGGACAGTTGCATCACCAATGTACTTACTCCTGCTTGGAAAAGACACAGGAGAGGAATCATTGAAATTGTTTCAGAACCTGCATGTAGTGCCACTAAAGAGTTACATAAACTGCTTGCAACTCTTCCAGATTTTCATGTCTCCCAGCAACATTTTATTGCTTATGTTTATACTGCTCTGGTGATGGTCTCATGAGGCTTGCAAGTTCTGGAAACTTTCTGAGTCTTAGAAATTTTGTGAAGTTCTTTACTCTTGTAAGTCTCCCTTCTCTCTCCGAGAGGAATTGTTTCAACCCATTGGGAAGTATCAACATGCTATCAACCATACCAAAGAGCAAACTTCAACATTAGGAAACAAGAATTGAGTGTCAATAGCACAGACTTCACACTAGAGCTCAGATTTGTTGCAACCAGAGGAGAGAAATCAACAGTCACAAGATCTTGTAAAATCTTTCCTTGTCACAAGTCTTACATATTAATGATTTAATTCTTAATCTCCCAATTCTTGTACTTTGTATTAACTCATTTTACTTATCAATTTGTACACTTCTATACCTCGTTTCTACAACTCTTTTTTTTTTTTTTTTTTGGTTTTTCAAGACAGGGTTTCCCTGTGTAGCTTTACGCCTTTCCTGGATCTTGCTCTGTAGTCCAGGCTGGCCTCGAACTCACAGAGATCTGCCTGCCTCTGCCTCCCGAGTGCTGGGATTAACGGTGTGCGCCACCACCACCTGGCTTCTACCACTCTTATTGCCCTCACATCTTTTTCCTTTGTTCCTCCTATTTTACCTACATTATAAGTAGCTAACATACAATTATTATTGGAGAAAGGGTTGCAATGTATTCAGATGTCTGTGATGCTGATCAGCCTCTGGTAAGAAAGTTTAGAAACAAGTGAAAAGAAAAATACATGACATGAATCTGTGTTCTAAGAGTGAAGAAAGCATTGCTAGTATCATTGTTTGTTTGTTTTTTTATCCTATGAAAGAAATGAAAAGGACCAAGGTGGTACCTAAAATGAGAGATTATAATAAAACAGCACCCATAACTGTTTATTTTTCAATATATTAACACAAAACACATTCTTCAACATATTATCATATGGATATATTTCTTGTTTCTTGCTCTGAAAAAAATCCAGCAATGTAATATCGTTCAGAGATGGCACCAGAATATAAAATGTGGTCTTTTGCTGATCAAGACATGTACCTGTAGAGCTTTCTTAGTAGTTTTTTACTGCTTTAAGAGACAGCACAGAAATATTTATTTGCCACCCACAAAATGGTCACATTTTAAAATGCTTTGCAAATGTGTTGATTTTGTTTTGACTCCAATATGACTACACCTCACAGCCATATTCTATTTTTCCTCCTGAAGTTATCTTAATACTTGACATTCTGGCATAATATACTAAATTGTTCTAGCATTGAATGTAACTCACCTTCCTTTTTTCATCCTATGCAAAGAAATTTGAAGAGGCCAAGGTGGGACCTCCATGTTTAAGTCATGGAGATTAATTGATATGATAGCTAATATGGGAAGGGATATGTATGCAATAAATTATACTGTGAACAACGGTCAGCATTCATCATGACACTGTAGTAAAACTGTACATGTGTGGCCAGTACCTGCCATTTTTATTTTGCAGAAGAAATGTTATTGATTCACTTCTTTATGTCAGTATAAAGAAGAAAACAGCAAAGGGAGTATTCCAGATACAGGTTTTACAAAATAGTTGTAAACAGCCCCCAAGTCAAGACCTCTGAGTAAAAGAAATCTTATTCATCTTCTTCAAGTAATTGTGACAACTTACTTACTCAAAAATTTAAAATGTATGTCTATGTTACATAGTTTGCATAAGAAAGCTTTTAAGGATGGGGTGCAACTGCCCGTTCTAATATAGCACTTGACCCAGCTTCAAACCTATCATCAACAACAACATTAGTAATAGTTATAATAGTAGTAAAGAACATTACCCATCTAACTGGTCCCATACTTCAGAGAGGATCCACTTCTCCACCTTAACCATGTCCAAGCAACAGTTGAGGTAACTATTGTACATTCTTTTAGCCCCCATGGAAACCCCAATACAAACTGTAGTCTGACCCTTCTTCATGGTCCAGTGTCTTCTTCCTGACTACTATGATGCCTTCTCTGTTTGGTCCAGGGTGGAGTAATCTGCCTCTAGGATTGTGAGTTCAACAACTTCTCTTTCATAGTACCTCTCATGTGTATTCTCTTGTGGCTATTCTTTAATGATTATTAAATACAAGAAGTAAAAGAACCAACTTTCATTTTCTGTGCCACCAAAAACATAGTGAAATATCTTACTGGATATTCCTGTAGCTATCTTGGATTTACTTGTGTGCACTTATGCAATAATTTTAGAATTGTTGAAGATGTAATTTTGATTGATAGCTCTTCCTGATTAGCCAAGGATGAAGTCACTGTTTTGAATGAAAGAACACTTACAGGGAGACTTTATTTTATACTTATTAAGTATTGGCTTATATAAATATAGCAATTACAGAAAGAACTACAGCTGTGTGATATTTAAAGGTGTTTTAATGATATGTTGTTAAGATTCTTTCAGAGATGCCATGTTCACTTGCATCCATATTTTCATATGTTTCTAAACATGTGCATTACAGGTGTATGACTGTATTTAGATTTCCATTCCTATAGGGAATGATAAAGGGAATACTCATAATTTTTACAAGGAGACTGAGACAAAAACCTTAATGGATAAAGAGAAAGAACTAAGAAACAATATTCCTGTAAAAGTGAAAAATAAAAGATAAACTGTCAAAAACCTGTGTGGTTGCACTCTTTATAAGTTAGACAAATGTTTCCACATTTGGAGTTCTGAGAGATATTTATGTCTGATGCCTGTAAGACTCTTACAAAAATGTTTACCCTCAACTCCAAGTTCTTATCTCTTGAGTCTCAAGTACAAGCTCATTGTCCTTACTAAGAAACTGTTCCCTGAGACAAGTGCAGACTAACTTCTGCAGTCCTTTCCAACTTTGCCCAGCACCTCAACAGATATCTCTTTTTACCTATTTTTTCAGCTTCAGGTTAAGAAAGAAACAAATAAATAATGGCAATGAAAAAAAAAAGAAAGAGCAGCTATTATGGAAATCAATACGATGGTTCCTTAGAAAACTGGAAATTGATCTACCTTAAGACCTAGCTATACCACTCGGGCATATAGCCAAAAGATGCTCCATCCTACCACAAGGAAACTTGCTCAATTATGTTCAGAGTGGCTTTATTCACAATAGCCAGAAACTGGAAACAAGCTAGATGTACCTCAACTGAAAAATTGGTAAATCTGTTTGAAAAAAATTACATCATGAAATTTGCAGGCAAATTGTTGGAACTAGAAAAAAGTCATCCTGAGCAGGGCGACTGAGATCAGAAAGAAAACATGACATGTGCTCATTTATAAGCGGATGATAAAAGTTAGGAAAGGTTAACCATAATACAATCCAAAGACCCAGAAAGGCCAAGTAACAAGGAAGGTTCTAGGGCGATGAACTGATCTCCCTGGGAAGGGGACTGGTAGGGATGGGAACAGGAGGAATCACGTTGGGGGCGAAGAGGTGGAGAGAGAGAGTATGGGGAGAGAATACTGGAATAGGTGGGCATTTAGGGGAACGTGGAAACCTAGTGTGGAAGAAACTTCCTGGAACCTATGAGGGTGACCCTAGTGAGGTGTCCTATTTATGGAGGATATGTAACCTGAACCAGCCATCTTCTGTAACCAGGCAAGGCATCCAATGGTGGGACTAGGAAACCACCCCAGCCACAAAACCTTTAAACCACAACTTGTCCTACCTGCTAGATGCACTGGCACAATGGTAGCTCAGAGATTGTGGGTCAATGAAATGATTCCCAACGATATTCTGCTTTATTCACAGATCGGTGCCTAGCCCAATCATCATTAGAGAGGCTTCCTCCAGCAGCTTTTGGGAGGAGTTGTAGACACCCACAGCCAAACATTAGGTGAAGCTCAGGGAACCTCAGGGAGGAAGGATTGTGGGAGCCAGAGGTATCAAAGACATCAGGAGTATACAGCCCCCAGAGTAAACTAAGCAGGGAACACTGGGGCTCACAGGAGCTTAAGAGGTAATCATGGAGCCTGCATGGGACTGTGCTAGGCCCTCTACACACATGCTGTGGTTGTTTAGCTTGTCGTTTCTATGGGATTCCTAACAGTGGGAGTGGAATTTATCCGGCTATTTTGCCTGCTTGTGGGACCCTTTCCTCATACTGGGTTGCCTTGTCCAGCCTTCATATGAGGGTCTGGTTTATGCTTAGTCTTATCACACCTTGTTATGCCACATTCAGTTGATCTCACTGGAAGACCAGCTCTTTTCTGAAGGGAAATGGAGAAGCAGTGGATCTAGGGAGAGGGGAGTAAGGGGAGGCTCTGCTCAGGATGAAATGTATGAGAAAAAAAATTAAGAAAAAGAAAAAGAAAAGAGAGAGAGGGAAAGACCCTAAGTCAAGTAATTCTGGGTACACTCACCAGCTACTCATCAGCACAACTGGAAACATCCTGATTCCAGCCTGTTGCCCTGCAGTCAGGTAAAGGATACAGTACATTTGGAATCTGCCTGTAAAGCTGTTTGGGTGGGTTCCCTCTCTGCTTATTCATGTGCCTTATGTATGTGGACTGATCTAAGAGCTGTAGCTTTTCTGTAGAAGACTCCATCACCAAAATGAAGGCTGTGACTGTTATGCCTAGATCACAACCCCAAAGAGACCACTGAAGACTGTGGATGTCCAGAATGCAACAGCAAGGTTTATTCTGTAGATACAAGCCTAGGCAAGGAACTCATTCCTATACCCAATACAGTGAGACAGGGAGGAGTTTCTCTTACTTTGTGAGGCTAGCTATTTAAAGGCAAAAACCACAAGCCCTTCAGGGCGGTTGGGGGGTTTGGTGGTTTGGCACAACTCGAATTGGTTTATTTTTATTTTTGAAGGTTTGTGTTCTCTTT
Organism: Peromyscus nudipes; assembly: GCA_902168325.1. Taxonomy (NCBI): domain Eukaryota; kingdom Metazoa; phylum Chordata; class Mammalia; order Rodentia; family Cricetidae; genus Peromyscus; species Peromyscus nudipes. The sequence continues at coordinate 18,645 of CABHPH010145406.1, read as the reverse complement.
TAATTGGATGAGGGTATGTAACCTTTGAATTTACTGGTTGGGGGTTACAATTATCATTTTGGGGGCAGTCCAGGACAAGTCCCAGGCTTTGTCTTTCAGCTGCCATGGGGGCTGGCTGACCTAGCATGTACTGACTGTGAGGGCTGGCTCAGTGGCCCAGGCTCTGTCTTTGACTCACGCACATAACTCTAAGTTGGTGAGGGGTCCCAGACAGTAAACAACTGGCTGAACTTTGAGCAGTCAGAGTACATGCAGAAAGGGAGCTACTGCAAGGACTATGTCTTTTGTTCACCACCCTGATTTCTGAGAGAAGACTGAGCAGCCTGTTATGGCATCTGCTTGGTCCTTTCAGTGACGATACGATAAACAATAATAGCACTATAATATGATAAACCTATGATGTTTGGATTTTTTTCCAAATATACGAAGCAATAGACACTGTGAAACTATTCAAAATGTTATTAGACCCATTTTAAATGATAAACATCGAATACCATGGGTGCTTTTTTAGCAAAAGATGATTTAGTTAATAACCATGACCTTAAACTGCCTTTAAGTACTTCATACCATTGACTGATTGACAATGCCTACAGGACCCCAGGTAATGTACTGAACAGATCCCTGCATATTGAAAATAACCACATGGATGAATGGAAATGCAACATCCTTTAGTGAGTTCCTTTAAGATGTAAGTCTGGGCTTGGGATACATATGTACTCCATAAAGATTCATCGTCCTCCTAACATGTGCTGTAACTACACGAGGGCTTTTGGACACAATAATGACAATGACCGTTCTAGTTTAAGGAGTGACAAGTTGGAGGTGGAAGTAGAAAAGAGATCGTCAAACCTGTGAGAATGCTGCAGGGAGATGGAAAGGGTTGATGCTCAGCAGGCACCGAGCTACATTTACAGAGGATCCAACCTCTGGTGTGAGAGTGAACAGCAGGGGAATTATAAATAACAGCAATGAAGAAAGGATTTTGTATGTTTGAAAAAACAGATTGGTTGTTCTGAAACATTTTACGATATACACGTGCTTTGAAACATAACATGGTGATCTGTATATGTGTGTAATTTTTATATTTTAATGTATTAATTAAAATGAAACAAAAGGAGCATTTAGTAGAAAGGAATACTGTTTAAAGACTAAATGTGTGCTACCAATAACGCAGGCAACGTATAAAACTGAGTTCTGAGAATAGTTGAAGAAAATGGTTCTTTTATTTGGAAGTTTCCTAGTTTTAGAGAAAAGTCACTTCAATCAAGGCTTTGAAAGAGTAAACTTTTCTAATAAATTTCAGACTGCAAGTGGGAATCATGCTCTTGAAAGAAACTACTAATAATTCAGTATTCCTGTAGGCTGTGTGCTATGGGAAGAGGGCCTGGTGATAAACTCCATGCTCAGCATGTGTTAAGTGTGAAAATGTATCTTTTAGGTAATACAAAGCATGGAGAGTTTTGAACAAAGATATGGCATGATGTGGTTTGCTTGGTGAATCTTCCTGACAAAAGTGATTAGTAGAAAGCTGTTGACATTGGTAGGCAGCAGGTCAGCTACTGGATTGTCAGCAAAGGATATACTTCTTAGTTTGGGCAATGCTGGGGAAATCAAAGGGGGTGGATGCAAGTCAAGTGGAAACAGATGTGCAAACACCTCTTCACTTCCTGCTGGCATTAAACAGTGGTGGAGCTGCTGTATAATACTGACTTCCTTTTCTGCCTGACCTGAAACACTCAGTGTGAACGAGTATCTTTTCCTTAAAAGGTCACTTCAAAGATGCATAAGAAAAGATCATTATAAAGAAAATTGCTATTGATATTTTTATGTTATATTAGAATCCATAGATTTATTTATAAATTAATCATCACACAAGGTATTTCAGCAGCAATATCTTAAAGATATGAACTATTTGAGCATATTTGGATCAGAAAGATCAAAGTAAGAGCCAAAGGGTCAGGGTGTTTTCTGTGAGACTGTATCTCCTAGTAGTGTCATAAAGGACACTCATAAAGTATCATAAACTGCCCGAATGGGAGATGAACAAGAATGACTCCAGTGTCACTTTGGATGCACCAAAGTGGATGGGTAAAAGCTTATGGTGCCTCAGCCCTACACAAAGAACTACAGACAACCAATGAATATTTGGAGCAGGAGAAAGTCTTTCCTAGGGAAGAGCACAGCAATTGGTTATCCAGCACCAAATGGTCAGCTCTGAAAACATAAAAATAAGTAAAATCATACAACTCAAGACAGCTGTATTTAGCAAAACACAGACACACACACACACACACACACACACACACACACACACATTCATCCATATACATATATAAACACATATATGCATAAAATAACAATTAGTGGAAAAGAGGACATGACTTTGAAAGAAAGAAGCAAGCGAGGGCTTGGAGAGGGGGAAGGGAGGGGAGAAATGTTTTAATGACACAATCTCAAAAAAGGAAAGAAAAAATGAATGCCGTACTGAAGGAAATAAAATACAGAAAGAAATGAAAAAAAAAAAGAGAGAAGTGTGAGGACTCTGAAAGCAGCTGGCTCTAGATGAGGGTTGAGGAAGGGGAGGAAGAGAAAGGAGCCACAGACGCACACCACCAGTGGGTAAGAACGCAGTGAGAGCGGAAGGAAGGCTGAGTTGAAACTATTGAGAAAGCAAATGCGGATTTAAAAAGCCTCATAGTTTTTTTATTTTGAATTTTTATATTTTGAATAATATGGTAATAACTATGAAGGAAAATAAATAGACAAGAAAAATTTTAGGAAATGTTATACTGTATATAATTATAATCATGCATACATTATGTTTTGATTGTACTACACATAATATGTAATGAATAATAGTGGAAATCTCATAGAAGATAAATATGTTCCTATGATACAGATACCTGGCATCAGAAGCCGTTCCTAATGGTGTCTCCCTTTTCCACCTGATTTTCCACCCGAATTCAAGAGAATTCAAACACGTTAAGACTGGATTCTTTCCTGAAACTCCTTGCACTTCGCCTGTGGAATATACAGAATGTTTATAAATCCTCTTTATAATTTTTTTTTTTTTTTGGTTTTTTCGAGACAGGGTTTCTCCGTGTAGCTTTGCGCCTTTCCTGGAACTCACTTGGTAGCCCAGGTTGGCCTCGAACTCACAGAGATCCTCCTGGCTCTGCCTCCCGAGTGCTGGGATTAAAGGCGTGCGCCACCACCACCCGGCTCTCTTTATAATTTTATAAACATACTTTAGCTTCTGGATACAAGAAAACTGTGTGACATAATTTATTGAAAAATGAGAAAATTTGGCTATGAATATGCAATTAAATTTAAAAACATTTTTTCAAATTATTTTGTGAGGTTTTCATTTAGCTACCAAATAAAATTGAGAGATGAACAGTGATCAAAGACTGCTTTGCTTGCATTTATTACTTTTTGCAAATTACTAGCCATTTGAATCACATAAAACTCCTGTTGGTCACTTTTGTTACTCATAGGCAAATTATCCATATTCTTAAAATTGTTTATTGTAAGTCCCAAAGTTTATTTGTGATAGTTAGAAGAACTTGAAGATTGTTTCCAGTTGGTCTCAAAACATATCATTAGGAACAATAATGTGCAAGCTAATAAGTATAGATCTAAATAAGACGTGGTCTCTGCCTTTAAAAACTCAGAGACCAATTGATAGACATCCCTATGTATAACATCATTGCAGTTCAACATGTTAAATGAAGCAGTCTGTAAAGTACCACGTTTCAGACAGTCATCATGACAAAGTAATTTTTGAGGAGATACATTAAGTGACTACATATGGCATTGCTGGGACCACAAAAGACAGGTTCACTTTTACCTTTTCCAGATTAGGGAGAAAGATTAAAAAGGTAACAATTTATTAAGATGTTCATTTGAGAAAGAGTGATGACTTCAGGTCAACATTCTCGGGCTAGCTAACTTCACTTACAAATATTCCTCAGTTGTAGATCACAGCCTATTGCATGATATAACATTTTTTGAATCATAAAGAAATAAAGGTAACTTTCATACTTAAGTTTATTTACTAAGATAAAGCAAAATAAAAATGCATAATGCTATATTATATAGACAAATAAGTTCCATCACACTTGAATGAAAACCTTTGTCTGGACATGTTTTGAAAGGAGGACCCTCTTTTAGCTTCTTTAAGCTTTCACTAGGATTTGATGAACTACCTTGATCTTGTACTTTGAAGCCTGTTTCTTATGACTTTGTGGTTTTCAGTAAGTATCACTTTGAAAATATACACCAAAGTAAAGCATAAGCACTACAGCTGATTGTGGACATCTGTAGGAGGAGTAAAGAGGGCCAATGCAACCTAAGATTTTGAAGCATTTGGCTCTATGGCTGAATTAATAAAAGTAATCACAAATACAACCTTAAAATAATTGTTAAATTACTACTGAGGTATTATGGCAAGTTATAACATGTAGAGTTTTTCATAGTTATTTATATGAACTTAGGACTTACGAGATCATGCAGACAGTGTAGCATAGGTCATATTTTAAATATATGTATTGATTGCTATCTTTCTTATATTTGACATTAAGTTTAAACTGATGCGTAAAATGTAAAATTGGGGACATTTATATCATGTGATGTTTCCATTTTGCTTACTAATTGATGTTTTAAGCCACTTGTGTTTCATTTATTTATGGATACCCTGGGTCTTAGATCTATTTTTTGTTGTTTTTATTTTTAAAAAAGGTTTTTTTTTTCATTTTATATATTAATCCCAGTTCCCTCTCCCTTCTCTTCTCCCACCTTCCCCCCCACCAATCCCACTCCATACACTCCTCAGACAAGTTAAGGCTCTTTGTTTTTTTTTGCTCATCAGAATTTCTTCTTTTCCTTCATTTGTCTTGCTGTTAATGTCTTTAATATTTGTATATTTCTACTCTGATTTGTGTATAGAATCATGAGGCTATATCTTCATGTAGATTTGGGGCTCTATGTACAATAGAAAACATACATAATGTCATTATGTCCCACTACCATTACCGTTTTACCAGTGTGTACAATACGCAAACTGCTAACTTAACTTTATGTCATTTTACCCCCACTCATTTTCATTTTTTTAAAGACTTTTTCTAACAATCTTCTTACTTCAGGGAATGTTATAATTTTCCTTTCCATCAAAAGATATAATTTGGAATATTCAAGCAGAAAGGAAAAATGAGTTGTACTATTTGTATTTGTATTCTTTAGCTCATTCACTGTGTCCCTAATATTCCAATATCCCTTTTCCCATTATTTTCTTTTAATATAAAGAATTTCCCATAGCCGTTCTTCTTCAGGCAACTCTCATGATAAACTTCATTGTCTGAGAACATCTTGATTTCTATTTCATTGTGTTTTATTAATTAGAATATTCTTTGAACTTCTCTTGTGTATATTTACCCCTCACACTTTCCTATGGTGATATTTTATTTGTACTGAAATGTGATTTTATTTGTATGTTAATAAATAAAGTTGCCTGGATGTCAGAGCTAATAGCAAGCCATAGCAGAAGCAGGGCAGTGGTGACACATGCCTTTAATCCCAGCACTTGGGAGGCAGAGCTATGTGGATCTCTGTGTGTTCAAGGATACAGCCAGCATGGAGACACACACCTTTACTCTCAATACCAACCATAAAGACCTGGAGGTCTGTATAGACAGGCAGTGATGTGGAGGTCATGTGGTTGGGTTTACAACCAATGAGAAGGCAGAACAGAAAGTCAATAAAAAGACAGACGCACAGGAAATAGGTCTCTTTCTGAGGGGAAGGACAGCAGCGGCAGTGAAGGGTAAGAAAGGGTTTTTAGCTATTAGCTATTGCTCTAACCTCTTGAGCTTTCAACTCTGCATTTGGCTCTGTGTTTCTGTTTTAATAAGACGGTTACATCTACACTTTCCTTCCTCTTTCGCTATTCCTTGATCATCCCAGCTTCATGTCCTACTTTTATTGTATTTTTAAACATAATTTTTATTGATTCTTTGGGCATTTTACTTCATGAACTGCAATCCTACTCATTCCCCAATCTCTCTCTAGACACTCTTCAACCTTGTAGTATACCCACCCCCCCAAGGGAAAACTTTTAAAGAAATAATAAAAATAAAATAATAACTAATTAAAAAGCCAACCATCAAAAAACTAACAAAAAGCAGAAACAAAAAACTCTTCACTCCTCCATTTTTCCTGCCTCTCCATCACCTCTTTGTTCCTCTTAGTCACATTAGGAACTGCTGTATATCATGTAGTATACTGTTTTGTCCAAATAGCCTTACTTGCAAATGTTTATTGTGTAATGTGTTGTTGGTCAGGTTCAATGTTTCTGACTTCTAGTACACCATCAACACTGAAATTCTTCTTGTACATCCTGCTGTGTGCCCCAAGTCATGGAGATTCTGCAGCTATGATTCCCTAGGACCAGTCCCTTCACTGGCTCCAGGGGGCGATATATGGGGTATATGTTGGAGAGTGTCAACTCAAATCCCTGGATATGTGCCTGGGTGGTAGCTGAGTTGGTCAGTCTGGGCCACAGGGACACTCCCTATAAGATAAGGGTTGGAGCCAGCTTTCCCACATTCATTGTGTAGGGATGGGCCAGCTTTCCCAAGTGCTGGGGGCTGGACCAGCTTTCCAGTGCCAGGATCATTTGGGTCCTTTTCCCAGGACTGGCTAGGGGTGGTGTCAGCTCTCCGGTTTGGGGTGGGGGTAGCTCTCCCTAGGCCACTGAGGGGAGGGACCAGTTCAGTAAAGTCCTCTTACTCCAACGCATGGTTCATCATATGGTTTGCATGGGCCCCTCGGGTAATGCTGCATTCATCAATTCAGACCACAGCTGCAGGAGCAGGACCAAGGACCCAGACATGGTCCTGGGTCCATGCGGTACCCTAGCCCAGGTCTTCGTCCATGTCAATGGCTCCTGTTACCATAGAAAGCCATACCACTGCCCAGGGTCTGGGTTGCAACCCGGGGCCATGTTGGAGTCCAGGTACCACACTGCTGCTGGGTTTAATCCAATCATATTCTACTTTTATAATTTTATTTATTTTAACCCATTGAGTCCAATTAAGATTTCCCATATGCATCAGAGCATGGAGTCATCCATTGGGAAATGAGACTCTTACTGGTGGCCAAACTCCTAATAAAGTGAATCTTCCTCCTACAACAGCCATTAGCAACCAGTAATGGTTCCCTTTCTCTTTATTATTATTATTATTATTATTATTATTATTATTATTATTATTATTATTGAAAATAGATTTTTAATCTCATACAGTCCATCCTGACCACAGTTTCCCCTTCCATTACTCCTCCCAGACTCCCCCAAACTCCCCTCTCCCTGAGATTCACCTTCCCTTTTCCCTTCAGAAAAAAAGCAGACTTCCAAGAGACAAATCAAACACGATAAAACAAGATATAATAAGACAAGGCCAAAGTCCTCATATCAAGGCTGAACAACCAGAAAAAAAAAGAAGAAGAAGAAGCCGGGTGGTGGTGGCGCACTCCTTTAATCCCAGCACTCGGGAGGCAGAGGCAGGCAGAAATCTGTGAGTTCGAGGCCAACCTGGGCTACAGAGTGAGTTCCAAGAAAGGCACAAAACTACACAGACAAACTCTGTCTTGAAAAACCAAAAAAAAAAAAAAAAAGCTGAACAAGACAACCCAATACGAGGAAAAGAGTCCCCAGGGCAGGCAAAAGAGTCAGAGACACACCTGTTCCCACTGTTAAGAGTCCCACAAAAAACACCAAGCTAACAGCCATTATATATGCAAAGGACCTGGTGCAGACCCTTGCAGGCCCAGTACTTGAAGGCTTCAGTCTCTGTGAGCCCATATGAACCCTGCTTAGTTTTTTTCAGTGGGGCATGTTCTGCTTGTATTCTCCATCCCCTGTGACGCCTAAAATCCTTGGTCTCCCACTTCTACTGGGTTCCCGGAACCCCAAGGGGAGGGAATTGATGGAGAACTCCATTTAGACTCTCTCTCTGCATAATATCTGTCTGTGGGTCTCTACACCTACTGTCTGCTGCCAGAGGAAACCTCTCTCATGCCAACTGGACAAGGCACTAATCTATGAGTACAGCAGAATATCATTAGGAATCATTTCATTGATTTTTTTTTTTTTTGCCAGTTGCATTTGGTTCTACCCTAAGACTCTGGACCATCTCTGGTTCTTGACCATCCAGGTAGTATAGAGCATGGGCTCTTTCTCATGGCATGGGCCTCGAGTTGAACCAGACATTATTGGTTGGCCACTCTCACAAGTTCTGTGCCACCATTGCCCCAATGCATCTTATAGGCAGGGCAGATTGTAAGTTCAGTTTTTGTGGCTGAGTTGGTGCCCAGATTTCTCTTTCTGTAGCCTGCAGTGTATCTTTCTGTGCCTGAGAGTAGACCAAGTTTTGTGTGTGTTGGGGGGAAGGCGAGTGGAGGGAGAAAGTGCAAGTAGAGACAGCTGAAATTGGGAGGGGGGCATTTAAGGACATAGTGTGGAAGCCTATTGAAATGAAAACTTTCTGGAACTTGTGAAGATGACCTTAGTGAGGACTCCTGGTCATGGAGGATATGCAATTTGAACTGACCGTCTTTTGTAAAGAGGCAAGGCTTCCAGTGGTGGGATTGGTTTGCATTCATTTGAGTTGTTGGCTGTGGGTATCCTGTGGAGATCCCTAAAGAACCCAAGCTGATGCTAAGACAGGGGGTCGCTCCTGAAAATTGACAGCTGGGGCCCATTGTCAAGCACAACACCCACTGTTTTTTTAACAGTAAAATGTTCATTAAATTTAATGTGATTTACACAGAGACCAGTACCAACTTTATGAGAAAATACTAATAGATTATTGCCTAAATTTATATTCTAGAATGCTTCATATTCCAATTTATGTTGGTTCTTCATAAAACATTTTTGTATCACTGAGAACACTTAGATATCAAAGACACTTGTCCCTAAGACTAATGACCTGACTTCAGTTCCTCTCTGTGTGTGTTGTATATGTGTGTCCATATATATATGTTGTATATATTGTATTATATATATTATATATATACAAGCATTTGCTTTTATATGTAATAATGACAATTAAAGAAGAGATCAATAATTTGAGAGGGAATTGGAGAGCATGAGTGAAGTTGGAAGGAGAGAAGAAGGGGTACAAATGATGTAAATATAATATTCATATGCCATTAGTAATTAGTCAGATTTACAATTTTTCCTCTTCTGCCCCTTGAATCTGAAAACAGGCACTCTGGCTTCTAATAATCTGAACTGTGAACTTGACTTGATTTAGACTACCCTACAAGAAGGTGAAGCATGCATTTAGGTGGATCATGAAGACATTTCTGTGGAAACATTGCACACGTGACTGTAGGTATTATCATTTTCATGAGTTTTGGGCCCAGAGTAAATAAAAGAGGAAAAGGAGAAAACTAGCAGAGAACTCATGGTCCCTCCTTTGATTTCTGGCTGGCTGTGATGTGAACTGACCCACCACACCTTCTCCACCATAATGGTGACAGTCTTCTAAAGACTTGAGCAGAATAAAAAAATCTTTCCTCCCTTAAGCTTTTCTTGTCTGCAACAGTCATAAGAGCTGTTACAATGCTAAAAAAATCTAAATAAAGCATCACAGCTACATAAAAATGAAATTACTTATTCTCATTGTAAATGTGAATCAGAGAGAGAGACAGAGAAAGTACTATAAAATAGAAGGTCTTTGAAGGTTTGGGAGAGTCCTCATCAATGAGTCTGAGAAAATGGAGAGAGTTCTTAATGATCCACTTCATCAATTATTTCACTTTTCACTGTTTCAAAATAATCTTCAGTCCTTCTTTTAATTGGAAGATTTGTTAACAATCCTTTGAGACCAAACAGTGCTTCTTAAGAGGAATGAGGACTGAGGAGTAGCATACTGACTTCAATAACAGCTGAATCATCACATTGTTCTATACCCGTGGGTTCCTACTGATGGAGCAGCAGGAGAGCGAGTTCATAGTAGAATTCAACCTTCCTGGAGACAAGCTGGCACAGACAGTAGGCTAGCAAAATAAAATCTAATCATAATCGAAAGATACACATATCAACTCCTAAAAACTCATTTTTGGTTAGTTTTTCAGTCTGTCATAACCTGATGCCATGTTCTCAGTTCCTTGATTTCTTTTACTTTGCCCTCAAAGGAATTCTCCCATTCATGTCAGATTCCTCCTTTACTCTTTTCTATTAGTTCTTTGAGAGATTCATGAAAAGTGTTTTGATGTGTCCACCACCGTTCCCCACCTCTTCCCAGATCCACCCTCCCCTTCTCTACCCACACAGCATTGTGTCCTGTCTGCTTTTTATCCTTCAAGACCAATTAGCACTGCATAGATATTTTAGGATGTGCACACTTTCCCTGGAGAGTAGTCAACTCACCAGGGACTACACTCTAGAGAAAACTTACCTTCTTTTTGAATCCCATTACTCCCTCACCAATTGATGTGCATCTCACCTCAAGCTGCATGCTCGATAAAACAGGACAGATTTTCTAAATAGAGACTAGTCATTGGTCAAGGGTACATGAGTAACTGTGCTCTCCTGCTAGCATCTCCAAAGAAACACTCATTTACTCCTTATAAGATCCAGGGCACATCCACTTTATATATTTGTATGTATACAATATAGATATTTATATTGTATATAAATAATACATGATGCAGTATATGTATACGTTTACACACACACATTACCTCCAAAATCATTTTTTCACAATCAATAGTGTTCCTAACATCTATACAGTTCCACTGTATACATGCTGCAAGTGTTTCTAGATGGAAAATTACCCCAAGATATGATTTATGTGCATTGTGCATGTTTTTCTTAGACATCAGTTTTCCTTTTAACTTCATTAGTATTGTAGTGTTTATCAGAATAATAGTTATATTTCCAAAAGATTATGTTTTAAAAATAAAAGCACTTCAGTATTTGTTCCATTGTTTCAATATGCAGCTTTTCATGTGTGGATATTGATCCTATTTAGAAACTATGTGCTATAAGAGTTCTAGCATCACCTGTAAGAAGAGTGGACATGCTCCTTGATAATGTGACATCAAGCTTCTGTTTCCTAAGCTCCCTTCTAGATGTGGAACATGGAGATTTGCTTGTCACTTCTCTCTCGTGTTTTTTGTTTTTGTTTTTATTTTAGCTTGCTTTTGCTCATTGACTTTTGTAACAGAAATTTATATTTGATTAATACTTTGTGGGTGCATGCACATGTGCAGAGACCAAAGATTTTGGATATTTTTTGTGACCTCTCTCCATCTTCTTTCTTGATACTAAGTCACTGGACCTTATCAATGATGCTAGATAGTCTGGACATAAGGCCCAGATAGCTCTGTCTCTGCTTTGCCAGTTGTGGGAACAACCACAAGAACACTGCTCCACACTTGACTTTGTATGGGGTTCTAAGGACCTGGTTAAAGTCCTTGTGCTTGGATGGTGATCGAGTCATACCCCCAGCACCTGAGAAACATTACTCTTTTTTGTTGTTGTTGTTGTTGTTGTTTTGTTTTTTGAGACAGGGTTTCTCTGTGTAGCTTTGCGCCTTTCCTGGAGCTCACTTGGTAGCCCAGGCTGGCCTCGAACTCACAGAGATCCGCCTGCCTCTGCCTCCCAAGTGCTGGGATTAGAAACATTACTCTTAAACAGTAGTCTTAAAATTTATCAGTTTCTGTGTTGGATGGGCAGATTCCTGCTGCTTGCCATTTTTTGAACCTGACTGGGTTTCTCCTGCAGTCCTTTATATGTCCTCTAGATAGCTGGTTATGTTTCAAAGAAACCTCATATATATTTATTCACAGGATTTCTGATACTTCTCTTCTTTGATGGATGTTAATACTCCCAAAGGTTGTATTTTTTCCTCATTCAATGTGGGATTTTTAACCTTTTTCACACCATTTAATGTCTTACGAATGTATTCTTTAGGATGTTAAACAACATTTACATTCATAAACACAGCTATTTTGTAGACGGCTTCAATGTTTATTATAGAATTTTTAATTATGTCATATAAGTGATTGGCTCTGATATATGAAACTGTACCAGGTTTTTGAATGTATATTTTCAAGTTATGGCTGACAACATTGCTGAAACTTCCTATGAATTTTCATGATTTTCTTGTTGAGCCTTTCAGGTTTTTTTTGCTTATAAAATATGCCATCTATAAATAATTGTAATTTTGTTTTCTCTTTTCAATATTTAAATCTCATCTTTAAACTAGTGAATCATATTGACAAAACATATCTTCTTTACTCAGTTTTGAAAACATGTTTCTAGGAAGCAATGCTTTTGAGTAACAGCAGAAGCTACATCCATGAATTCACAGCCATATGACTACCTAAACATGAGGTGAACAATGACAGCAACAATTGTCATGCCAAAGTGGACAGGAGAAAGCTTGGGAAGCCTCTGCCCTACACAGTCACTAAAGAATGCTGAGGGTAGAAAGGACTTTCTTCCCCAGGCAAGAGTATGTCAGTTGGCTACTCAATACCAAATGGTCAGCCTTGAAAATATACATTCAAGTAACATCACATAGACTGGGCAGGCTGTTTTTAGGAATATATATGTATATGTACACACACACACACATACACACACACACACACACACACACATATATATATATATACATATAACAAGTAATGAAAAATTAGGTCAGGAGGTTAAAAACAAGGAGGATTATATAGAAAAGTTTGGATGGAAGAAAGGGGAGAGGGAAATGATATATCGTTTTATAATCTCAAAAGATTAAAAAAAATTAAAATTATCTTATAATGCAGTTCGTACTTACAACTAGAATATTTAGCTATATTACTTTTTTATTTCTAACATTATATTTATTGTGTATAAGAATGACTTATATGGTAATTATAGGAAATTGGCTTGATGTGAAATATCACTGAGGTGAAGATGTAAAATATTTCAAATTTTTATTAAATTCCTTTATTCCTTTCATTGATGATAAGAAAAACCAAAGTGGGTTAACATGGGCTTCTAAATCAGCAATTTTTTCATTCTTAAAATTCATACAGATGTAATTAGTTTTTTGTTTATCTTCTTTCATTCAATATTTTATCTATGAGATATCTATCTAAAGTGCAAGTAAACGGTGTGTGTTGAAAAAAATGAGTTTCATTTGTTAAGTAATATTTAAGGGTATTATTATTATTGAAGGGTATTATGGTAACTTTCAGTTTCTGAAAGATTGTCTCCACTCTGAACACACCACAACGAAATCTCTTTGCCTTAAGTAATACTGAAAAATCTAGATATCATATATTAGCAATTTATTTTTGTTTGTTTTCTAAATACATTCCTTTATTACTTATTTATTTTAAATGTATCTTTTTTACTTAAAAAAATAAGTGTTTTATAGAATAACTATTAAAACAGACTACTAAAGGCAAAATAGGATGTCTTAGTTCTCTACAGGCAAACAGTATTTAAAATAGTAAAATCTATTTAAAATACTAAATATGCACACACACACACACACACACACACACATATATATCCTGCCAGATGTATTTAGTACTGCTTCATAAATCTATGGCTGAAAACTCGGTCATCCAATACCATTGTTATTATTATCTTTTTAAAACCTCTTCAGGTTTTTTGTTTTCCAAATTCCTCTTAGAGTAAGTTTTGCCTTGCCTTTCATGGGTATTTTCAAAGAGTAATATTTTCGTGTTTATAATATCGTGATTTTGTCATTTTTTAAAAATTGTATCTGTGAGTGCAATTACTTTCTTTTCATATATCACAATAGTTTTCTATAGAAGATACAGTACAATCACAAGTCTCAGGGCTTAAAGGCACCACATTTTCTCACAGTAATATAGCACAGAAGTCTGGGTACACAAACTCATAGTTGTATAACTTAAAACTATGGCTAGAATCAAGCTTTTAACTCACCAGTGGAGTTAATGTTTCTAAGCTTATTCAAGGGTTGATAGAAATGATGTCAGTGACTGTGTTATCGAGTTTTCTTTGTCTTGTTTTCTGTCTCTGAGCTCCGAGTGCTGTCCACATTGCCATTATTCTACTCCTCTATCTTCAAAGACCAATTTCAACTTTAGTCTTTATGGCCATAAAATCTCTCTGACTCTCCCTGTGGCCACATTTCAGGGTTTTTCTTTTTAGAACTCAGATTTAGGGACTCAGATTGCAGAAAGCATGTTACATAGTGGGCTTGAGTCTTCTGTAGCAATCATCAATCAAAACAACCTGTCATAGATGTGGCCGCAGGTCCACCTCATCTAGAGCATCCCGCAGTTAAGATGCCTTCAGATGACTCTAAGCTGTGTCAAGTGACAGCTGACTCTAACTAGGACAACTTCTGAAGTGAATATTCTAAATTTTAGTTTTCTTTTTTTAAATTAGGTAAAACATGCATATTATATTTGTCATTTTAATATTTTAAACAAGCATTTCAATGACATCAAGTAATTTTACAATGATGTACAACCTTCATCACTGTCCATATCAGCAGATTTTAATATTTGCATTTTATTATCCATTAAATAATAGTTTGGCATTCCTTCTTCATCCAGCCTTCTGTTATAACTACTACTATTTCTCTAGAAACTGTCTATACTAGTCAGCTCACATAAATGGAGTCGTACAGTCTTTGTCATTTTGTGCTTAGTATATAAAGTATCATCAAAGTTCAATCATATTGCATTATGCATGTTTCAAATTTGTCTACGTGCTCAAACTGAATTGTGTTCCATTGTACGTGTGTTTCATATACATTTATTCATTCACCCACTGATAGCATTAAAATCCATTTTTACATTTTGACATTTTGATACTTGAGACTATTCTTCTTTGGCTATGGGCACAAAAATGTCTAGCCATTTCTGCTTTCATTTCTCTTAAATATGTATACTCTATATCTAGAAACATTACAGAATCATATGGAATTCTCTATTAAAGATATTGAAGAATTAAAAACACTGTTTTTTCCCAGTGGTTGCACAACTGCACTGTTACCAGCGATGCCCATGTGTTCCCTTGCCTCTTGTTAACATTGTTATTTTCTATTTTTTATTACTTGCAATCATCATCAGCAATTATTGCAATTATATAATTTTTAGTATGGTTTTGATTTATATTTTCTTTTCTTTTCTGTATAGCTTTGGAGCCTGTCCCTGGAACTAGCTCTGTAGGCCAGGCTGTCATCATTTGCATTTTCTTAATGAATAATGATATTGAACATATTTCATATGTTTATTTATCATTTGTAAGTTTTCCTCGGACAAATGAAACTTCAAGACCTTTTCCCATCTTTAAACCAGTTTTTTGTTGTTAGATTGTGGGATTATTTTAATATATTTTGGATTTTGATCTCTCACCATGTATATGATTTTAGAATATTTTAGTTTATGACTTGCTTTATACTCTGTCCTTAGTATGCTATGGCAACCAAATTAAATTTTGATGGAGCTGACTTTTTTTAAACACTTATGCTTTTGCTGCATCTAAGACATTCCAATCACATAAAGTCTCTAATTGCATAAAATCGCTGTTGTTCAAATCTTAGATGGACTTTTAATAAGTAAATAAATAAAAAAAAAACCCTAAAGCCAGATTTTGGAGTTAAAGCTGAAAGATCAGAGAAGCAGAGCAAGCCACAGCCAACTTCACCCCGCCAACTCCTCAGCTGATCCTGTTCCCATGAATCCTCAGACTGAAAGTCTCTGAATCCTTACCCTTTAGGTCTCAGCTGAACTGCTTTAGTTCCTGTTTCCTTACCTCTTATATACCTTTCTCCATCCTGCCATGACTTCCTGGGATTAAAGATGTGTGTGCTTCCCAGTACTGGAATTAAAGGTGTATGCCACCATTGCCTGGCTCTGTGGCAATGTGGTCTTGAACTCACAGAGATCTAAATGAATCTCTGCCTTCTGAGTGATAGGGTTAAGGGTGTGTGCCACCACTGCCTGACCTCTATGTCTAACCTAGTGGCTGGCTTTGTCCTCTAATCCTCAGGAAAGCTTTATTAGGGTACACAATATAACACCACAAATTATAATATGAACATTTGTATAGAATGCTACTGGAAACTTTTGATTTTCATTTGGCATAAGTGTGAATCTTCAGAATTAAGATTATTGAATCCTTTTCTTAACCCATGGAGAAGGCAGACAGCCACCTGTCACTGTAACCCCAGCCCCTGAGAATCCAACAGCCTTTTTCTTTGTTTCTGTGGTCACCATCTCCCACCCCAAGCACACACATGTGTCATTCTCTCAGATGATCACACAGACACAAATAAAAATAAATAAATAAATAAAAATTAAAACCTTTTAAAAAGACATCTGTGATCATATAATGAAAGTTATGTTGTTCTTTATCTTTCAGTTATGTGATGGGAGGAATGATGATAGTATAATATACTCAAATGTTACTTTGTCAGTTTCACACGTGCCACCAGACCACACATTCCTGAAAAACCACTCTATCTTTCTTCCTCAAACTATCTTTAACTTACTTTAAAAATTCCTACTCCTTCTCATTCAGAATTAAGACATCTTAAAAATTTGTTTTAAGACATATCATAATCATATAGTATTTAAAGAAATTCACACAACCATTTCCTATTTTTAAAAAAAAATCTTAGGGTGCTAACAGAAGAGGTCAGGCCAGAACTTGGCAATGAACACACCAAAAGCAGAATTGTAGCCCCAACCTTTGACTCATTCATAATTGTTGTCTTTATGCAAGCATAATATTTCGGTATCTCCTAAATTATGTCTTTTAATATAAGCATAAGTCAGCTTTAGGATTCATATGTAATATTTTTGAAGTAACAGATTTCTAAATAAGATTATTTAAAATATTGAGTGTCCAACAGGTACACAAAAAAGTGCTAAACATCATTTGTCATCATGTAAATATGAATTCAAGCCACCATGAGGTGTCACCTTACCTACGGAGAAGCCTCAAGGAAAATTGCAGAAGATGGAATGGAAAGTTTACAAGAATTAGAAGACCAGAAAAATCTGCTGTGAGATCATGGCTCTTAGAAATAACAGGGAAGCTTCATCCATGATATCAAAACAAATATGGCTACCTCAACATGACCTGGACAAGGTAAACACCAATAGACATATTACAGTGGAAGGAGGACTCTCCCAAGGTTCCACTCCTAGACAAAGAACTACAGGCAGCTAAGGTATACTGGGAACTGGAGAAGCAGTCTTCCCTATGAGGAGGCCTCTAATGGGCTACTCAATGCCAAGTGGTCAACCTCGATATCATATATGTGCAGGCATCATCGAAGGGACTCAGCAGGTTGTATTTGTATTTGTATGTAATGATAACAGTTTAGGCAGAGGAGGCCAGGAATTTAAATAGGAGTTGAGAGCACATAGAAGGAGCTGTAGGAGAGAATTATGTAATTATATTTTAATAAAATAAAGCAAAACCAACAAAGGCAACAAATGCTGACAAGGATACAGAGTAAAGGGAGTTTTACACGCTATTGGTGGGAATGCAAATTAGTATAGCCACTATAGAAAACAGTGAAGAGGTTATTTAAGAATTAAAACATAGAGCTAATTCATAATTCTTTAATTTGATTTTATTTGCATATTTCAAAACAAATCAATATGCTGCAGAAAGATCTGAAGTACCAAATTTAGTCACAGTAACTCAGGAATAGACAAAATCTGGAAAAAAACAACTAACGAATGAAAAATGACAGTTATCTTACATGTAAACAATTGAAAACTATTCTACATCATAATAAGAAATGAAACACTGCCATTTGTCACTTCCTGCCCAGAATGGAGGACAATAAACAAAGTACTGAATGACAGCACATGATATGTGCTTTCTTTCAAGGTAGGACTGGCATAGTGATCACAAGCGTGTGGAAAGAAGGAGCAGGGGACAGGAAGAGGTTGATGGGTGAGCTCTAAGCTGTGCTTTGACAAGAGCAGAAAGTGAAGGTACTCTATTATACAGTAATGGGCCTATAATCAGTGATGATGCAGTATATGCTTTTAGAAGCTGGATGAACATATATTGAATGTTTTCATTTAGGAAATGAATATTTTTAAGAGAATAATGAATTTAATCTAGTTTTAACATTACAAGTTCAAATAATCATGCTACCCTGATAATGCATATTAATTATGTTTTATGTATCAGCTAAAATATCATAATTTTAATTGTTTTAATAAAATAAAATATTGCATGCAAAACCTACAAGTGTCCATTGAATAGCACTATCTTTCTCCTCTGTGTTTTTCTCTCAGTTGATGATTCAATTTATCTCATTACCATCCATCTGTTGAATTCATTTTGCTTATAATTAATGTCATCTCCAATGAAAACCTCCTACGCTTCAACAGAATAACATATAAAAATCATAAATTCTTCCTTTAATAAATGGAAAATATTTCAAATTTGAGGAAGTGTTAGAACACCATTCCCTTTTAATAGGTTATATGAAAACGTTCTGAAATGACTGAGAATGACTTCAGTCTTCACAGGCCAAGCAGGTTAGACACTAATAGAGGTGTTGTAACACTGCAATCACTGTGTCAGAACTGACTTCCTGTTTAATCTGTGCTGAA
>CABHPH010145405.1:0-25030 GCA_902168325.1 Peromyscus nudipes | reverse complement strand
GCACGCCTTTAATCCCAGCACTCAGGAGGCAGAGCCAGGTGGATCTCTGTGAGTTCAAGGCCAGCCTGGTCTCCAAAGCGAGTTCGAGGAAAGGCACAAAGCTACACAGAGAAACCCTGTCTCGGGAAAAAAAAAAAAAAGAAAGCAGAAGTTTGCAGAGATGCTGCAATATCAGAGAGTCCACACCAGTCTCAGGACTTGAGGAGGGTATGCCCCAACAGAACAAAGGAGGCCAGCTCAGGGGCACTGAGGAGTAACTGGTAGCAAACAACTGGGCTAGACCCTTCCCTTAAAATCAGTAGCCTACAAATTTCAGGACTCTAATCACTAGTCACTGGAATGGGACTTGAGTCCTACCTTTAGCCATGGATAGAGATTTGAAATCCTAAATAGCCTGGTAAGTCATTAATTGATAATTATTTAAAACCAGAGTCCTAATAGTACAGATTACTGTATGGCAAGAGACTTTCTGACAAAACCAAGGATATACTATTGCCCCCTCCTTTAAGACTCAGACCAGACTTATCAACCACATGGATAAGACCAATTCGACTGCTCAGGAGAAGCTGCTTGGTTCAGAGACTTTAGGTATGGTATAAAGTCTGCCTCAATGTAGATCAGCACAACTATCCCTTTGGTCACTGTCTACTCTCTACCCTTGAGAGCATGCCTTGGTTTACTCAGTAATAAACTCTTCTTACATGCTATGTGTTGTCAACAGAGATTGAAAGGACAGGAAGCCAAGCGGAGTCCAAAAATGAGATTGTGGTGACAATTGCCATTTCAAGTGCTAAATTGTAAGAGTAACTTATAATGCGTTTTGATCTAGCTTCCTCTTTCTTGCCTCTCTTTTCATAGTCAGTGGATTCTTGGTTCCTGAATAGTCCTTTTCATCATCAGGCTTCTGCACATGGCCCCTGTGCTTGGAGCCCTCTCACTTTTCCCCAAGAATTTTTTCCTCGAGGTTCTCAGCTTATCTCAAACCCTCCCCCAACCTGATTCCCAAGCTTGCAATTAGAAGCCCCTTCCATGTGTGCTACAGATCTCTTATTTACCATGGCCCTATCCCTCCTTATGGTGCAAACTGGATTATTGCCCATTAGTAGGTGTGTATCCTACAGGGGCTGTGAATTTAGGAAGGTAGGGATGATGCTTGTCATTCACTGTGTAAGTGGCGGAAGCATTCAAAAATAGTCTCTTCATTTAGAGACACCCACATCAGTTAGGAGCATGTTAGGAATGCAAACTCCTGGGCCTCAGCTTTCAGAACTACTGGGCTGGACTCCAGAGGTGAGACTCAGGGTTGTGATTCACAAAACCTGCAAATAAGCCTTCAAGGTGCCTGACTTGATAAATGGTCAGTGTATGAAAACAATGTGTAATGTTATGCCGACCATGTTGTCCTCATCAGTCACTTAGCTTCTCATGCCTTCTGATTCCCAGCTACAGTGTGCTGACCCCCTCTCATAGCGTCAGGCAGAGCCCATGTAAGGTTTATATGGAAGCCCTTGTATAACATACAGTTAAGGCTTGTTCTTTCTAATTTCTTCATTCTTATTGTAATTTAACTAATTGCTTGCAGGGTGGCCTTCAATTCTCGACCCATTTTATGTCACCTTGAGATATTACTGCTATGCCTACAGGTCCAAGCAAAGATAGTTAGGAAAGGATGTGTGTGAAGTCTGCAGACGGCCCATCTGATCAGGAATCTGACTAACTGTGTAGGCTGAGCAACACATGTTAATAGATGACAGAATATTGACATGTTTTCTTTCTAAACATCAAGCCTAAAGGCTAGATAAGAATTATCACTTAAAAATGATAGAGCTGGTTATCAATATTTCTCAGTGTATATTAAAGCAACAGCATTAATCCTCTTAGTAAATGGTTTTCAAGTTTTGGTTAACATCTACCTTGAATTTGTGTTTTGAAAGTTCTTCTTAAAAACAAAATAAAAGATTTACAAATTCCTGAGCTGTTTTCTTGACCACATCAGAGTCATGTTTCTCCTGTTCCAAAGTACCTAATGACTTCACTCAAAAGTCTCAATCTCCTTAAATTGTCATGGAGCTATACAAGAGGTTTATAATTTTCTTTGTACTTATTTGAAATTGAATGGTCAATTAAATTACATACTAACTATCTTCTAAATTGAGTGGACATCTAAGAGATTTTTCAAAAGGTATTTAAGCGGATATTAAAATAAATGATGCGTTGAATGCCTGGAACCTTTGCATTTCTTTTACAGGACCACTTTAGTTGAGGCACAAACCCTTGCAGTATGGAAAGTGCTACAAAGAAGGCGCTGAGCAGCAGTAGGATGTTTGTGTAATAGTGCAGCAGTGGCCCTAAAAGAATGGAGCCTAAAGAATTAGTTTCTCCAGGCAATGCCACGCTGAGGTCAGGAACAAGGCTGGCCTTGATGCCAGAGAACAAGATGCCTCGCAGTTTGGGAAACTTATTTCACAGTGAAAAACACAGTTATGTTTCCTGGATTTTGTTTCATCCTTTCTATAAATTATAATATCTACACACAGCAAAGGCAGAAAAACTAAGCATTTTTCTCACCCCAGTTCTGGCCCAAACTATGAACAAGCCCGTTTTCCCTTATCAATTCCTGACTACTGGCTTTTTGGTAAGGGGGTAAGCAAGGGACCTAAGACGCCTGCTGCCTTTGTTCTGTACTCAAGGAAGAGTGTAGTACAATTAGCAAAGGAGAGTAATGGGGACAGTAAAGGGGGAAGGGCACTGCTGGGTTTGAATGTAACATTTTCTGCAGAGGCTCAAGGGTTTGAACACTTAATGCCTAGCTATACAGGGAGGCTGTGAAATCTTTTGGAGGAAGTGGGTTGCTATGGAGTGGGCATTGATCTTAACCCATTCCACTTCTAGCCTGAGTTCTCCATTTCCTGATGCACAGAGGTGTGAGGAATTCCAGAGGACTCCCAATTGCACACTCTACTTCCATGAACTCCAGGACGGCCCATGCTATGTAAAAGAGCAAGCCAAATGCAAACTTCCCTCCCTTAAGTTGCTGTTGTTCAGTATTTTGTTACAGCAGCTAGAAAAGCAGCATGGTGGTGTAGCATGAGTCTTAAATGGTCTTATTAATAAAATCAAACCTGAGGCCAGTTATTGGGGTGAACACTGGAAGATCAGAGAGCCAGAACAAGCCACAGCTATCTCACCTCGCCGGATCCTCAGCTGGTCTTGCTTCCTCAGACTGGAGGCCTCTGAGTCCTCATCTCCGAATGGCTCTCAGCTGAACTGCTGCTTGAAAGCCTGAAAGCTTAACCAGGCCAAATGCTTAACCAGGCCAAATGCTTCTAGTTTCTGGTCCTCACGCCTTATATACCTTTCTGCTTTCTACCAGCACTCCCTGGGATTAAAGACTTACTTTCTGGGATTAAAGGCGTGAGTCACCATGCTTGACTGTATCCTTGAACAGATGGATTTCTGCCTTTGGAGTGCTAGGATTAAAGGCGTGTGCTACCACTGCCTAACCTCTATGTTTAATATTGTGGCTGTCCTGTTCTCTGACCCCAGATAAGTTTATTAGCATACACAATATTTTGGGGAACACAGTACCACCACATGGTGGTCTATGGTGCTGAACCCTAGCATCTCCATAGAGTGGAGTGGATGAACGTTTTTGAAGGAAAACGATACTAGGCTCTGAGAGAATGTCAAAGGTAAGACTCTGTACCTGAGATTTACATTAGTGCATAGATCACCTGAATTATCTTGTGAGATGATGAAATAGCAGGAGCATCCCCAAGTTTATGCTGTATATACTGTCCAGAGCCATTTGGGGAATCTAGGGGTAGGCAAGAACTTACTGAGACAGAATCTTCTTTCTATCCGGGTTACACAGGGAGTTGCAGTCAGCTACAATTGGATTTTTTCTTTTGAAGATTAAAGCGGAATGCCATATCTATGATCGGGAGAATTTTTGGAAGCAGAATCAGGCCGACAACTTGCGTTAATCCTTCCTCCCTTTGATCTCCCTGTTCTCGGGAAGGATCGAGCAGGCGTGAGTCAGCTGAATACCTTGGGCTGCAAGAAGACCTGCGGGTGGAGCCAAGTCTCCAGTGACAGAAATTCTCCCCTTGACGTTGGTTGATCAGGGACCTCTCGGTGGAGGCTGTAAGAAGAGAGTTATTGTAACAGGGCAGAGCCCAGATCTCCAGAGCTAATTAAAAGATACTCTACCTCTTCAGAGGTGGCATGGGACATGGGTGAAGGCATTGCAAGGTTCCATGTTGTATGACCTGAAGAATATTATTTATCCTCTCTCTACTTCCAGTATAGAATTTGCAAATGGGGAAATAATAGAACATACTACAGTATGGAGATGATTAATGAGATTTTATAGTCAAAGCTTTAGAACAGATTTGTATAGCCCCTGAAGGGAAATTTTCAGCCTAAACACTCTTGTCAATATTGGGTGTTGAGAATCTTGCCTTTGAAACCTTCTCAGAGCCTGATTAGTACTTATAAAATCATCAACAACATCATCATCAACACCACTACCACGTCATTTACTACGTTACATGACTAAGAGTACCAGACAAATAGGACTAATAGCAACTGTTCTCAACACATACCTGTAACACCAGAAATCGCTTTACAAATAAAAAGTACAAGAGAAGTCTTACATTAGGTATTCACTAATTAAAAAGACTAGTTGCTTAAATAAACAAAAATGAGTTTGTGCACTTAATATTACAAAATAGTCCAGGGAATATCCAGCTTCAAGAGTAGCTAGCTGGCTTTGGGGTTCAAAATCATCATGATAATTGCTACCCCTCTTCCCTCTCAGTTGTGCTACTATACTGTCTACCCATTCCCAGGACTGTTGTTGTAACTTTGTAGCTAAAAAAGAAACACACTATCCAAGTAAAGAGAAAAGCCGAAGAGGTCAGAGCTAAGAGCCTTAACTGCTTTCAGTTCGCTAGTCACTCCCTGAAGCAACGACTCCTAGCTCAAAAGGGGGTTTGTCCTTTTATAGAATTCTGTTCTGCCTTCTCATTGGTTGTAAGCCCAACTGCCTAACTGCCGCATCACTACTTGTTCGCCAGACTCTGGCTATGGCTTGTTAATAGCTCTGACCCCTAGGCAACTTTATTTATTAAAATATAACATTTTAATACAAAAGAAAATATCACCACACAGGACCCTCAGATCCTCTTTATCTTCATCATAGAATGTCTCCAATTGCTTCCAGAGCAACATTCTTCTCAATTACCATCTATGGAAGAAAAAGGAGCACATATGCTCCAGCACTCCCCATGAACATCTCTGTGCTTACTTTGAGTAGTCTAGCATAGATTACATGCTCAGGTATATACCAATTAAACTGTGCTCTGCCAAGGAAATGTGCTGCACTTATTAGCATATTAGGCCCCATGATTTACTTCTGAGGCTGTGAAGAAGCCCCACTCTAGAGAACAGAGTAAGGAAATGTCCTGGTTGTTTTTCTGTCGACTTTACACAGCTAGAGTTGCTTGGGAAGACAACCTCAATTGAGAAAATATCTCCATCAGATTTATTATAGGTAAGTCTGTAATGCGTTTTCTTGAATAGTGATTGATGTGGGTGGTCTCAGCCTAGGACAGGAGGTACCACCCTTGGAAAGGTGGTCCTGAGTTGTTAAGAAAGCAAGCTGAATATGCCGCAGGAAGCAGCTTTCCTCCATGGCCTCTGCTTCAGTTCCTGCACTCAGGTGTTCTTGAGTTCCTTCCCTGACTTTCCTCAGTGATGGGGTGTGACCTGAAAGCTGTAAGCTGAAATAAATCCTCAACCTGTTGCTTTTGATCATGGTGTTTTATCATAACAACACAAACCCTGATTAAGACAGGCAATAAGGTATATTTACTATCCTGCCGCCTTGAAAGTCTCTTCTCAAAACCTTGAGTGTTATAAAGCTAGACCTGGAGATTTCTAACATTCTAAAAATTTCAAAGTTTGCAAATCTTACCAGAAAGATGACTACAGTAGAACCTAAGAGCTAAAATGTCTCTTGAGAAAGGTGATATTGACTATCCCTCAAACCATAGCTCACAGCCATCCAGTAACTGCTATCCTGTGAAATACTACCTTGTCTCTGTGCACACAGGGCAGTACTTCCCATCAAGGGCCATATCCCTAGTGGACAAGAAAATCATTCAAGTCAAGTTCTGCATCATACTATGTGTAATATACCTCCTGTTCTGTTTACTCATTATGACAGAATCAACATCCTAAGAAAACAGTGGCTTAGTTCTAAAGTTCTAAGGTCAACTAGGCTCCTCTGGATACTGTGGGTGGATCGCCTCTGGAGAGGCTTTATCACTCACATGTATGATGCCTGGGCTGGTAAGGTTTTAGCTAGGACTGAAATAGCTAGGGGTTTTTGACTGGCATGTTCTCCCCTTCCACATACACCCTCATGCCAGCCTTGAGTTTCTTCCCAGTATAAAACCATGTGACCAGTTCTGTTGCCACACTTTATTGATTATCAGTGAAATAACTAAGCCCCCAATAAGTTCAAAAGATGGAAACACAAACCCTACTTTCAGGATGAAGATACAATCATGTGTGGTGCTCTTGAAATTATCCCAAGGATGGCGAACAAGATTTGCCTTTCAATATTATTACAAACCATGTCCTACATCTCCATGTGAAATCGTACTTTAGAGACTGTCTTGGTCGTGTTGCTCTGATTCTGACCTGCTCTTGGTGGAAACAAGTGTTCAGGAGGTGAGATTATCGTGATATAGCAAGAAACCCGGTTTCTTCAGGGAGCATGTGCTGGAAGAGAGGCTTAGATAGCATATGCAAATGCAATGGCCTCCATCTGGTCAGGCTGACCTATTTTGAATAGCTGTGATCCCTTTTAACGCTGGAAATATTGCAATACCTCAGAGTGTGAGGCAGCTTAGGCGTGTGCTATGGAAACAGCTAGAGTTGGGAAAGACATTAGCTTTACTACAAATTTAGTCATAACCACGAGGCACTCCAAAGGGACTATTATACAGGCTAATCTTATCACCTGCAGCTTATCTTCAAGGTGAGCTCCAGTGTTAATGGTAAACTCTGACAAGGCTCAAGTGCCAGGTAAAGTGAAAATACACAAACATCTACTACACAGAGCTCAGTACTCTACTCTTGGGGGCCACAGTCCCTGTGGCAATTACCAAGCACGTTATTAAATCAGAAGACAGGGAGAAAGCAAAGTGGAATGCACCAACACACTGAAGTGGATTAGAAAAGCCTGCCTCTCGGGTGTCTGTGAAGGTGTTGGAGAAAGGAGGCCACATGAGGGAGAGTGAGAAAGGCACCTTTTATTGAATCCTAAATGCCTTCAACGTAATGGAACAGTGAAACTGCACATCATCAAATTGACTTGTTATTAGAAAGTGGGTTTCACTGAGTAAAGAACACTATGTAAAACTATAAAATCAGCAAAGACACTTCTGGCCTGCTACCTCTCAGTGAATTCTATGAATTCTCTTCCTTCTTAGTGATTTTTACCAGCACTAATTCTGGCAGCACTAATCCCTGGGCATTTTCTCAAGGTTGAAGACTCTACCCAGTTAAAAAGCAAATACGTTCTAGTGTTTGGTCACTGTGTTCATTCAGCAGACACTCAAACTGCGTGTATTGAGCATCAAAATCATAAAAGGGCTGTCCTTGTTCACTGGTTTACAAACATGAACAAGGCAGTTGCAGCTTTGATGTGTGGAACATAAAGTTTAACATGCCTTTCTGAAAGAGTCACAATGGGAGAGTGGAAATCTACTCTGTCCATTTCTATCACAAAGCTAGAGGGGGTTAGAGGGCATGGGAGGAAACTTTGTGACATGGTTCTTACTAAGTTCAAGTTTAATTGAAGGTTTCTCCACCTCCCCCAGGACCTTTATGTAATTTGTAGAAAAAGTAGAGGACACAAAGGTAGCTACTTATAGCAAATGTTTCTGAAAGCCTGGAATTACTTAAATTCTAGAAAATCGCAATTGTTTCCCAAAGCACATGGCCAATATGTAATTCTCTATCAATGTATGATTTTAGTTTAGCGAGGGAGCTGGGCTGGACTTACTAACGTGTTATCAATGCTCAAGGTGAAAGACTAACATTGGCAGTGTGAGGATTGAGGAAGCCTTGAGTGAACAGGTAAAGACCAGAAGAAGTCTCGAATAAATATGAATTGTAGACATGGGCACAGCCATGTCAAAGACAGACACCAATGTCTTAGACCCATGGGAGCGGCAAAGTCATTCGTCCCTGTAAGGACCAGGCTTAAGTGTTCCTTTGATTTGTGTGGGAATGCTGATAGTGTGCAAAAACTAACAAGGACAGCTCCCCCCTTTTGAATGACTACAGTCCGAGACTGCTGCCTTACAGAGTCCTCCCATCAGAACTAGCCAACTCCCTCTCCTGTGCAGTATATAAGAAACGTGCTGAGTCTATAGGCTGCTGCATAGTTTGTGCTGCTCCATCATGGGGAGCACAGCCTGCCTGATCCCAGCTTTCCTGTATGTCTGTCTGTCACTTTTTCATTCCCTTATTGTGAAGGGACCAAGCCCTGGAGGATATGGTGGGACAGACAGAACACGGTGCCAATTCAAGCAAATATTAAGTTCCCATTGATCCCAGCATTATCACAGTGAATAAAACAAAGTGACTCCCTTATAAATTTTGCACACATGGGGCAGGGAGAGATAGATACCAATGAGTGCCAACCAATAAGCTCTACAATAGCAGAGTGTTACATGCTGTGATCAGAAACACAAGAGCAAGGTGGAGGAAGGTGACAGAAGTATCCAGTAGTTTAGGTAAGCTATTCCTAACAGAATGTTTGGAGGAGCTGAGATTTAGACCCTATTCAGTGTGCAAAAATGAGCCACAGAAAAATCTATAGAAGCAAGGTATAAGACAAAGGGAACAGCATGAGTAGAGCCAGAGACGCAGTAGGGCACACCAAGGGACAGAGTGACCTGCAAAAGCATACGCCCACTCCATGTTGAGCCATCTATTGTGGGTTGTACCTAGAAGGAAATGACTCAGTTGCTTAAACAGAATTATGCATACCTCAGAGCCAGCCCACTGATCAAACACTGAAAATATAGGTAAATATCTTTGACTTCAGTTAAAGCTGAGCTGAGCAAGTCCCATCAAATACCATGAAGAGACAAGAAGGTCCAGAAGCAGGAAGAGTCTGGCAAGTTTTGACTGGTGAAGCACATGTTTTTAGAGGGTCAGGTTGCTCCTTTCTGTGAGATGAAGATGGAGGAGGACTATTTCTTAGTTCAGGTTGCTGTTGTAGAAATGCTCTGCAAGAGTGGATTAATGTGCTAGTGACAGAAGTGGCTAATATTTTAGATAAGCTATTTGCAATAGTCTAATGTCACTAGCACATCAGTGTAAGGCTTAACCGCAGAGTGTGTGCAAATGGAGTTAAATACACAGCAGATGTAGAGGGAAGAAGGAATGGAGGGAGGGAGATGATTCAACACAGTCTACCCTGTTCTGTTCTGGAGAAGGCATGTGCAAATAGCCAATTCTCCAAGTGTATCATACTACCTTGCACCTCTAATAACCACTTATTTCACACTAATAATTACTTATTTCACACTCTTAACTCTAACCTGATGCTAAGATCATCTCTTTAACTGCTGGAGTTGCTCCAGGATTTTGTGATTCTGTGGGAGTAATATTAACTCAGAGTCAAGCCTGCTTGCTCTTTCCATGACCTACAAGGCCTTCAGATTTCTGTTTGTTTTTTTTTCTGGGTTGTCATGGTTAAAGGATAGATTAGACACTGCATTTCTGTTTGTTTGCTTTTTGTTTATTTATTCATTTGTTTATTTTAATTAATATGATTTCTACCCACTTCTCTGGGATATCTGGTCTACCTTCCCAATCTATCTGACTTTTCTTTGGGTGCACTTGCTCCTTCTCAGGAGTGAACACTTCTCTACTCCTTTTACCCCATCTTCATATGGGCTACACTGTCTCATCCATGGCATTCAGAAGACCCCTGTAGTTCTTGGACACTCCAGAAACAGAATAGAGAGGTTTTATATATATCACCAATGCTGGAACCAGATCTGTTTTTTTCTTGGTTTCTTCTTTCCCTCTGTGGTTATTCTAAGTGGTTTCTGTCTTTCAGTCTGGAGACAGTGCTCAGCCCATTTTGGGGCTCTGATAAACTTCAGCCAAATTTTTCCCTTTTTTTTTGGGTACACAGCTAGACTGCACTTTCAAGACTCCTCTCTACCTACTTGTGGCTATGTGATAATTTGGCAGAATACATCCCATGAAATTGCTTATGGTCTTTCCTGAATCTCCTTCTTTCACTATACATCTGCCTAATGGAAGGGATTTTAATAAATGGGGATGGGATGTCAGAGATTAAGACACCTGGGTCTCACCAACCAAAAGAATCTTTATTGGATGGGATATGAATTAGAACAAATGTTTTCTAGTGCCAGGCTACTGCAATGCAGAGGTTGCTTTTTGTCATCCTCACAATTATGTATTGGGTACCATTCTTTGACAGAAGAAATTTGGTGCATGAAATTCCCTTGACTCCTTGGATCACCAGCACTGACTTGTTAGAATCAGCTTTCACAAACAGGCCCTAGTGCCAAAGCTAACTGTTACCCTCATAGAATACCTTTGTGCCATGAACATATGGTTCTAGACATCAAACCAGAAAGGAGGAAGCAGGAGTGACAATGGGGAGCATATTTGTCAGGATCTCTACATGGCTTCCCTTGAGCACTTATTTCTTTAGTTTCTGATAAGATAGGGTAGAGAGTTTTATTGGGGCTACAATAAGGTGTTTGGTTCATGCAATGGAATTCACTTTGAGTTTAACATCAGATGATATGAGTTTTAGAATAAGCAAACAATGGAATGGTAGAGAGTTTGCCAAGAGATGGTTGGTGGTAGCAGCAAGCAGTTGGATCAAATGTCTGTCTTCCAGGCTGTCAAAGTTAATAGGACAGCTTCACTGCTCACTATTGCCTCAGCTTTATAAGGCACACTGGTACAATGGAACTGAAAAATGTGGGAGAAGTGTTATGCACACAGTCAGGCTGGGAAAGGAAGATTAAAATGGGAGATTCAGTGAGCGCTTGGGATGAGCAGTGCCCTGAGGTTTGTGGGCACATACCCAGCTGATATTCATGTAGGGGATTTTTATCCCCAAGGAATAAACCAGCTGCTGTTTTATTTCCTTGTTGACTTTTGTGCTGCACCTGGGGAGTCTTGGTAACTGTCAACAAAGATTTAGAACACTAATAAAGGGTTAGGCACCCATGTGGTTGATTCTGCTTTTATGAAAATCTAGTGTCTATGGTTGGATAGCTGGTATGAGAGACTCCAGCCGTAAAGGGTGGTGGGGAGCAGGCAGAGGCCAGGATGGAGGTGGGTGAGGTGAGAAAAAAGAAAGCTGAGTGTTGACTTTTTC
Organism: Peromyscus nudipes; assembly: GCA_902168325.1. NCBI lineage: Eukaryota > Metazoa > Chordata > Mammalia > Rodentia > Cricetidae > Peromyscus > Peromyscus nudipes. The sequence goes on along the minus strand of CABHPH010145405.1, from coordinate 13,572 downwards.
TCTGCCTCAGGAGTTTTGGTTATAATAGATATTTGAGTGAGTTTCTAAAGGCTCAAGGAGACCTAATTGATGCCTAGCAGTTCACATTCCCTATACTTCCCCATCCAGGAAAACCTATGGCAAGGATTACCTAGTACAGGGAGATAAAAGGTCATCATCTCCCATGCCTTGAGGTGGGAAAGATGGGTGACATTGTGACTTATACTGTAGCGTATTTCCAAGATGAAAACAAGTTTAGATTTTACCTGAGCACACACCCTCACATGACTTCTTTCCCTACAGCACCTGTTCTTTTTCTCTGTTAGGTGCTCTCTTGAGTGCTCTTTCTCAATAAATCATGTATTCCTGATTTTTCCTGTCTTGGGCTCTATTTCTGGGGAATATGGCTCAGCTGGCAGCAGGAGGGCATGACTTTGAAGCTGGAAGTCCTAAGAAATGTTTGTTTAGGGAGGATTCTTCAGCTTCGTGTCTGGGGAAAATGGCAGGTAGAGGGGCTGAGACTATGCTGAGAAGCAGTTATCATCCCCAGGGAAATAAGTGGGCTGAAGATGGTTGTTAGTGCCTTAAGGTCTAGTACAATCAGGACAGAGAGGAGGAGAGCTAGGTCCTCCAGTGCCAGAACCACGGCCAGCAAATCCAGTGTAGGAAGCACTGTGACTTTTTTTTTTTTTTTTTTTTTTTTGCTACTGAGGGGGTCTGACTGAGCTCATGTCTGACTCACCTGATCCTTGGTCTGTTTGTGCTGAGGCTTACACAGTTATTAGTCATGAGAGTCTGGGGAACTAATCTTCATAGCAGAACCTTGTTTTCTTTATCTGCAAAACAGTATGTAGGATGCACCAAAGAAATAGCAAGTATTTTACTATATGATTATCATTATAAACCACAGTAGACAATGAAATTTTTTTTTGCTTTATGTAGGTTGGACTTGAATTTCTATATAGGACCCAACTACATATGGATCTAGAGTTGAACAGCAATGAAGACATAAAGAGGGATACAAATTAGAGGGTACAAATGGATAAATCATTAGAGTGCGGTGGCTCAAGCCCATAAGTTTGAGGTTAGCTCAACTATATAACAAGTTTACAGAATGAAATCCCCAAACAAAACCTACAAAAAAAAACATAACAGCAACAAAAGAAAACAAGTTAAAAAAGGTAACAAGAAAAATACCCAAAGCAATTGGGAAGTTTAAAAGATTGCTTGCATGATGACCTGTGACCCAGAGAAAGCATCCTTTGAATTTTTAGAGCCAAAACCAAAGAGAATGGAAATCTGTGTGTTTTGAGAGCAGGTGAAAAATGAAGAAAAATGGAGGTTGAACAGGAAGAGGAGGAGGAGGAAGAGAATCAGGAAAAGGAGGAGGAACAGGCAGAGGAGGAAGAGGATAAGGAAGAAGAAGAGGAAGAGGAGGAGAAGGAGGAGGAAGAGGAGGAGGAAGTGAGAATGAGCAAATCAAGGAATTGTAAATTAAGAATTCTCTGGAGCTGGACAGTGTTGATCCAGAATTGGATGGAGAGTTTCTGTCTACTCAAAGTCTACCTTTCAGTAGATGATTTTTCTATCTTGCTTGCAGACATTCCATGTACACAATTTCCAGTGCCCAGTAACATTGGAAATCCCCAAAGATAGAACAGAAGGAGCTCAGCTACCAAGCTATGTTTTCCCTAACTCCATGTGCTACTTTCTTTCTTTTTTTTAGTTCATGTTTGTGAGGTTCCATGTCTATTTCCCAGATGCTGTTTTGTGACACAACTTTTCCTAGGGAGATGTTACACATATATTTACTCACTGCAGATAGGAAGCCTACTACAGACCAAAGTATGGGTAACATCAAAGTCCATCTTGGTGAATGATAACTTTTATTGGGTTATTTACAGGAGTATGAGTAAGGGATTACTTACAGGAGCAGAACTGACAGCTGCAACGCCAAGCTCCACTACAACATGAGTGACGCCAACTCATAAAAGCTAGGAAACCTGGAGCATACTGCAGAGCCTACAGGCTGATAAACAGGTTGTAGAGTGTCCTTTTCAAGTGACTCTGATCTAAACCTCTTCCAGGCAGCTCAGCTGCTTTTTGCTTCTTCCAGGCAGCCGCTCTAGTCTCAGAGTCTTCTTTGCCATTTAGTTTGTCTGGCAGTCTTCTTTGCTACTCAGTTTTGCTCTTCTGAGAAGGACTCTCAGCTTTCATTGCTTACTCTGGCAGGGAGGGGCCTAATGAATCTGGTTAGTTTCAGGGACTTCCTGAAGCCATTTTGAATTGTTTCCTCTTGTTTAAGGAGTTTCCTGATGGATGGAATGTTTCAGTCTCAGGTGTAACTGTTACACAACAGATGCAAATCTCAAGACAGCTCAGGTGTATCTGGAGGTGTTGAGGACATTTTTAAATTTTTTTTTCTTTTGTGGAAGAAACTAGGTATAGAACACAGAAAAGATCCCAGCAAAATTTCAACCTCACTCAGGTTCCCACAGAAACTTAGGAGAAAAGGTTACAGTTTAGACTTTGGAACAACTCCAAGGTGAAGAATCTGAGCTTTCATTTTTTTTTTCTACACCACCCATGTTTGGTCAGAGCTTCCGGCTTACCCCTGCACAAGCTGGAGAAGCCCATCTGCTCCACTTCCCCCAGCCCCGCTGGAGCTAAGAAACCTCTAACAAAGGAATGACACCCAGCTGCCTGTCCATGGACCTAACTTTGACCATACTTGGACACAGTCCCAGCTCCTGGCAGGCACATCATCATCCCTTACCTAAGGTCTATAAAACCTCCCTACCTTAGCTCAGGCTCATGACTTCTCTGGCCCTGTTTTCTGAGACCAGTGAAGCCACTCAGGAGTTTCTTTGTTCTCAATAGGCCTGTTATTATAATTTGTCTTGATCCTGCTTATTCCATCATTGGGGGAACTTATTATCTGGGAAAAAACATGTAAATTCAGTCCTCAGATGAAGATCACTCTTGAGGACTGTATGGATGTACCTGTCACTGTGGGAAAAATAAAAGAAAGAAAGACTAGGTTTATGGTCAGTTGGTCCTACCATTTGTGGTTTGTGGCAAGACTAATCATAATGATGGGAGAATGTGATAAAATTGATTACCTCAGTAAAGCCTAGAGAAAGGAATATGGGGGTCAGGGTCCTTGTGTCTTCTTTAAGCCATATCCCGTGATCTTACATCCTTTTAATATGCCCACATACTAAAGGCTGCAATATCATCTCTCAGTTGTGTCATAGGCTGGTGACCATGCCCTTAGCATATGGAGTTTGAAGAACAGTTCAGATCCAAATCACAATAAAGATACAGAGTATGAGAACTTTTTTGAACAGCCCCCTCAGGGGACCAAGAGTGGTTCTTCTAATAGAATCAAAGATGCGTAATTAGAAATAAAATATACTTGCATTCCCACCAGCAGTGGATGAGAGTTCCCCTAGCTCCACATCTTCTCCAGCACAAGGTGTCCTCAGTGTTTTTGATCTTAGCCAATCTGACTGGCGTAAGGTGGTATCTCAGAGTTGTTTTGATTTGCATTTCCCTAATGATTAGGGATGTTGAGCAATTCCTTAAATGTCTTTCAGCCATTTGTGTTTCCTCTGCTGAGAATTCTCTGTTTAGTTCTATAGCCCATTTCTTAATTGGACTGTTGAGAATTTTGATGTTTAATTTCTTGAGTTCCCTATATATTTTGGATATCAGTCCTCTGTCCGATGTGGGGTTGGTGAAGATCTTCTCCCATTCTGTGGGCTGTCGCTTTGCCTTGTTGACCATATCCTTTGCTCTACAAAAGCTTTTCAGTTTCAAGAGGTCCCATTGATTGATTGTTTGTCTCAGTGTCTGAGCTACTGGTGTTATACCTAGGAAGCGATCTCCTATGCCAATGCGTTCAAGACTACTTCCTACTTTCTCTTCTAGCAGGTTCAGAGTAGCTGGATTTATGTTGAGGTCTTTAATCCACTTGGACTTAAGTTTTGTGCACGGTGATAGATATGGATCTATTTGCAGCCTTCTGCACGTTGATATCCAGTTATGCCAGCACCATTTGTTGAAGATGCTTTCTTTTTTTCCATTGTACGCTTTTGGCTTCTTTGTCAAAGATTATATGTTCATAGGTGTGCGGATTAATGTCAGGGTCTTCAATTCGATTCCATTGGTCCACAAGTCGGTTTTTATGCCAGTACCAAGCTGTTTTTATTACTGTAGCTCTATAGTAGAGCTTGAAGTCAGGGATCGTGATGCCTCCAGAGGTTGTTTTATTGTACAGGATTCTTTTGGCTATCCTGGGTTTTTTGTGAAATCAATATGGCGCTTTCTTAGAAAATTGGGAATCAATCTCCCCCAAGATCCAGCTATACCACTCTTGGGCATATACCCAAGGAATGCTCAACCATACCACAAGGGCACTTGCTCAGCTATGTTCATATCAGCATTATTTGTAATAGCCAGAACCTGGAAACAACCTAGATGCCCTTCAACCGAAGAATGGATAAATAAACTGTGGTACATATATACAATGGAATACTACTCAGCAGAGAAAAACAACGACATCATGAGGTTTGCAGGCAAATGGAGGGATCTAGAAAAAATCCTCCTGAGTGAGGTAACCCAGACTCAGAAAGACAAACATGGTATATACCCACTCATAGGAGAATACTAGTTGTGGAACAAGGATGACTGGACAGCCACTCACAACACCAGGGAGGCTACCTGGAAAACAGGACCCCAAGAAAGACACAGGGATCGCCCAATGATGGAGAAATGGATGAGATCTACATGAACAGACTGGACGTGAGTGGGGGTAATGAGGGGCGAGGGGTGAAGGAAAGAGAACTTGGGGGAGCGGGAGATCCCAACTGGATCAAGTACAGAGAGGAAACACAAGGAATGTTCATGATAAATGAAGACCACATGAGAATAAGAAGGAGCAAAGTGCTGGAGAGGCCCACAGAAATCCACAAAGATGCCCCCACAACAGACGGCTGGCAATAGTCGAGAAATAGCCCGATCTGATCTACCCTGGTGATAGGATGGCCAAACACCTTAATTGTCATACTAGAAACCCCATCCAGTGACTGAGGGAACTAGATGCAGATATCCACAGTCAGGCCCTGGGTGGAGCTCCGGGAGTCCAATTGGCGAGAAGGAGGAGGGTTTATGTGAGCTAGAGTTGTTGGGACCAGGGATGGATGGAATACAGGGACAAGTGGCCAAACAAATGGAAACACATGAACTGTGAACCAATGGCTGAGGGGCCCCCAACTAGATCAGGCCCTCTGAATGGGTGAGACAGTTGATTGGCTTGATCTGTTTGGGAGGCATCCAGGCAGTTGGACCGGGTCCTGTGCTCAGTGCATGAATTGGCTGTTTGAAACCTGGGGCTTAGTAGAGACCCTTGGCTCAGCCTGGGAGGAGGGGACTAGACCTGCCTGGGCTGAGTCCACCAGGTTGATCTCAATCCTTGGGGGAGTCTTTGCCCTGGAGGAGATGGAAATGGGGGGTGGGCCGGGGAGAGGGGGGCGGGGTGGCAGGAGGGGTAACGGGGTGATCTATGACTGATATGTAAAGTTGAATTATATTGTAAAATAAAATAAAATAAATTATAAAAAAAAAGAAAAAGAAATAAAATATACAAAAGACATGAAAGGAGCCCATTAACTATGGTGGAATACCTTGCATAGCCTTGATGCAGGGGGAGGGTCTTGGAACTGCCTCAACTGAATGTACCAGGCTCTGCTGATTCTCCATGGGAGGCTTTACCTTTCTGAAGGAGGGAATGTTGGATGGGTGGGTTGGGGGGGGGGGTTGGGAGGGGCGGGAAGAGGGAAGAGAGGGAAATCTGTGGTTGGTATGTAAAATGAATCAAAAATTTTTAAAAAAAAAAGACATGATAGGTCTCATTGAAAAGGTAACTGGGACCCAGAAGATGTGAACAGACATGATAGCCATGTCTACAAACCCAGAATCTCTCTTAAGTATGTTTTAAAATGGTGTAGGCACAGGCTTAACAACAGGAGCTGGGAGTTTTCATCCTGAATCTGACTCAGACAAACTTTATGACCCTGGGGAAAAAATCATTCCATCTCTTTGGATACTGATTCTAGCTGCAAAATTGCTTTATTATTTGTGGGCTTTTAGAATAAAAATTATGTTTTCTGTTGACTCCACTGGCTTTTGATGTAGATATTTTTAAGACATGAATGGAATGGCAGAATTTTCAATTTTATGTAATAATCTTGTCAGTTTTTCCCTTACATTTCAAGCCATAGTGTCAGCCATTCAAATATAGGGCTGTTCCTTTTATTACTATATGATGTTTCTTCTTATGTTGTTTGGCTTGAATTCAATGCGATTGGACATTTAAATTATCATATTAGTAATTACTATTCATTTTCCACTTTCTTATTTTCAGCCTTTTGAAGTGACTATGTTTCAGGAACAGCCATTGAAAACCATTTTATGTTACATATTTTCATGTTCTTTACTTGCCCTTCTTCTTCCTCCTCCTCCTTCTTCTTGTCTTCCTTGATTGGTAGCTTCAAATTTTTTCATGTTTACCTAAGCATAAAATTCTTAGAATTGATATATTTGTCCTCCTCCCGAGTAACCTAAAAGCACAGCACAGTACATTAGTTACTTGACACACCTCCATCTGTATCTTTAATTTGATGTCTGAGTATTTGGACTTAGTTTTCTTGTGGGAAAAGATACAATAGCTAACAATAAATCTAATTCATCAACAGTCAACAGTAAATCAATAGCCAACAGTGAGTCTAATTTATTGATACATTATTTTAAATTCTGGATGAATCATTTTAATCTCTTCTTTCCATCCAACTATTGTTCTTAAGATATTTTCTTCTGTCTGATTCTTTCTTTAAGAGGTCATCGAGTGAAGTTCTGTCAGTATTAATATTTTATTGCTTTAATTCATTTAAATGCATCCATTTTATCTCTATCCCTATCATTATTTTTCTGCTGTGTTTTGGGATATGTTATTGAATGGTGTCTTTGGCTTGCAGTGTGTCAATGATTCCTCTCACCTACCTTTATTTAATTTATTCTTCCACCTTTTTGGAAGAGCAGTAGAGCAAAACCCAGGTTTTATGTGGGTAGCTCAGCTTTCCCAATGTGTTGATGCTGGAGTTTCACATGTTCATTTGCCAGCAGTTAAGATTTAGTCCAGGGGTAAAAGATACATTTCTTTTTACAGATTCCATGCTTCCTGATCTGGTTTTAAGTAAATAACAGTTATGCCTTCAATCATTAGAGTTTATTTGAGCACCCTGTAATGGACGGCAGAACTCTAGTTGTGCTTGGTGTCAGCAATGAGTGAACCTCTCACTTCCCATGCATACATGTAGTTTTCTTACCCTACAAGAACATAGGCATCTGCATTTGCTTCTGTATCTGGAACTGACTCCACCAACTCAGTCCCAGTTAGTCTTTAGTATCACATCCATGTACTTCTTAAGAGATGCTTAATATCTATTTTCAGGTGAAATTCTGTCTTAAATTCTTCCTTTTAGATGTCATATTTCACACTAGTTAACTACAGATGTATTGTAAAAATCGCTCCTGAAAAATGATGGGTTTAATACAACAGTCATAATTCCCACTCATGTCTCTGGGGCTGGGCTAATCTGGATTGGACAGTTTATAATTGTGCTTCATTCTCTAGGAAATGAAGTAGGGAGAATGAAACAAATTCATTATTCTCCTTCTGTCTAGTCTTTAGTTGTGTCTCTAGCAGCCAAGCTGAAACTGAAGTCTTAGGTATCGTTAATGAACATATATGTGTCAGCTTCCTGGACACAGAATCAAGAGGAGAAAGTTGAAAGGAGGTGACAGAAAGTATCCAGTACATCACAAATAGCAGTAGTTCTCAACATATGGGTCATGGGAGTAACATATCAGATATCCTGAATATCAGATATTTACACTATGATTCATAACAACAACAAAATTACAGTTATGAAGCAACAATGAAAATAATTTTATGGTTGGGGGTCACCACAACATAAGGACCTGCACTAAAGGGTCACTGCATTAGGAAGGTTGAAAACCACTGACTAAAAGGATATTACAAGACATTTGAAAGTCACTGGGAGACACAGGACAGGTACAAACAAAATACCAGGAGGATACACATATTTCCAAAGCTGTGATGACCTGAGGCATATTTTAGATGCTCACGCTGTTGGAAATTACAAAGTCTGAGTTTAGAATTGTGTGGAGCAGAAGAGAGCTGCATTTCCAAATGAGAAAAATCTCTTACCATCTTGGGAAATTTGTCTTTCATTTGAAATATTGAACCCATCGATTTTTTTATTGTTATTTAGAACTCATTACTCTCAGCTTTCCTTTATATTAAAAGTAATTAAAAAACAGCCAAATATTTTCATTCACTAGTTGCTGCATTAGCAGTCAGAAAGACTGCAGAATTTTAGCTCTGTCATGGCCCAGCCCTGTGGCTAGACAGATTGCCCAACCTTTGAGCAGTTGTGCTTGCAAAAGGAGGTGGTTGAATGAACACTGAAAACTCAATCTCTGGCTGTAGATGAAATGAAAGATTTGCTAATTCAGACATATTCAGCACTGACTGCCCATATCTTGGTTTCTTTGTTTGAGCTTATGGAAATCTCAAGAAAGAATTTTATATTTTCTGTCTTCCTTACTCTATTTTTTAAGTCCATCATTTTCTTTCATACCTTCCAAGCAAAAGAGAGCCAGCACTGATAGTTGCCTAAGGCAAACCATGGCTTGATAATAGAAAAATAGTTTTTAAAAAAGGTAGAGAAGACTACATATACATTTAGACTTCCCAGGGTATGTGCTGATTTCCAGATTCAACTATCTCAGTACTTATCTAGAATGAGGCATAATTTACCTACTTACATCTTGTAGGAAACTGTCAGTTTTAAGATCAGAGTTTGGCGATTCATTGCTTTGTCCTGTAGAAATAAATTGGGGGCACAGGAGCTAAGACTTTAATGTGTTCACTTGCACCTTAGATGTGAACCTTAGAAGATGCCTCCTATTTATAGACATGCAGGCTTAATTGTTGCTTTTCAATCTAAATAGAAAGGCTCTGTTTATTGGTGTTTTTAATTATAGCAGGCTGGTGAAAAAGCATGCAGGGCCTCTTCAGTGAAGGCAACTCAATAAAAGCATTTTTTTAGTAAATTATTTTTGCCACAATGAAAACCATGCACAGCATTCAAATATAAAACAAGCATCAACTTGGCTTCTCCCTTTGTTGGACCCATGCTTTTGCATTTTCTCAATTCACCATTTTTTCTTTCCCTTTTGTTTTTTGTAAAGCATTAGAACTGATAAGAACACTGTGGCTTCCCTTAATATTTAGCCTTGTTTTATAGAGGGAAATCTGAGGTCCCTGTTCAGGGTCAACACATGATTGTAAATTTTCTGGGAAAACACCACTTTTCTGTGAATGCCTGGTTGGAAGAGACCATAATGACCATTCGATCTTTATTTAGGAATTCTCTTTTGTGAAATGTTTTTGAATCATGTTCTTTCAACTCTGTAATTTAATTTTCAGATCATGTGATTTGGGCACAATACAAGGCTCCAATTCTAATCTGAACAAAAGCCACAAACCCAACAGTATTTGAAAAAAAAAGCCCCAAAAAGATTATCATGGGAGAACAGAAGAATGAATGGAGATTAAAAAAATAATCATACAAGTACTTCTAGTCCAATATATGTTCACAGAATTTGACACCCTTCACCTAAAGTGGGAGACTGTTCCCCTTCTCTTGAGCCTCGATAGTCTCCATGCATGTATCTATTGGTAGTATGTGTGAACAGTGATCTTGTGTACCTTGTAGGCTAGTTCATACAAGGTAGAAAGTATCTACTTTTTCTTTCAGGATGCTCACCTTACAGCCTGGGTATCATGCCAGGAGAAGTCATAGCCATGTGCAGAGGCATGTGCAAGTGTTCAGCTGAAGTTCTAGCTGATAGGTGACTTCCATATGTGAATGGAACTTTTAACTGTCCCACTGATGACAAGTAATCTTGAATAAGCTATCTCTGTTGGGCTCTGTCAAAACTGCAACTTCATGAAGAAAATAATGTTGTTGGCTTAAGGCCATTTTTTTTTAAATGGTGGGTCCCATGGAGTGTGAAACCCAAGTTGGGGTAGGTCACAAATCTTCAGCAACAGTTAAAAGGCTCTAGGTATGCAATGGCCAAAACTAGTTCAAATGCAAATATGTAATGAACCTGTGGTATTTCTGGCCCTGTTCACCCGTGTTTCATCTTGTGACTTTTGTGGTGTGTACACATCTAACATTTCTGTATTTTCTTGGAATATTGGCTCAGATGGATGGAAATATGATCATCCAGCTGAACTCCTGCTGCCATGCTAGGCCTTCCCTGGCATTATGGAATCTATCCCTTGTGGAATCATAAGCCAAAACAAAGCCTTCCTTTCTTATGTTGTTTCTGGTCATTGCAGTTTATCCCAGCAACAGAAAAGTAACCAATAAAGTACCTAACTAGAAGCCATTCTAACAAAAGTACAAATAGTAATAACCTAACAAAATTATAAATAATAATAAAAATAAGTAAGAGCGTGAAATGTGAGTTATTTTGCACCCAGCCAATAATTCTTCTCATTGGGATGATATGTTTTCTGTCTTCCCTTGAGTTATTTTTTGTCTCATTCTTCACAGGCAATGGGGAGGGCTACCAATCTCAGTAATTCACCAAGTTAAACCTGCATATCATGCCAGATAAGAAGAATCCTCTTACTATCTCCCTACTAGTGTGCCCTGCTCTGAGGCCCCCATTTGTAAGTTTTTTGGTATTTTGTGGATTGATTTGGAGGATGCACAGGGGTTTCTGTGTCTGACTATGAGTGAACATTAAAGTCTGCCTGTTTGAGTTCACCTTTGTGAGCCATCAGGATACAGGTTCCACATCACACTTCTTGTAGTCCTTTGCAGCTCACTCAGGCAATGGCAAGGAAATACTGCACATCTCATGAGCATCTCCCAATCCCACCTTTGGTTCCTTGTGCCATATTTTCATTTCTTTTTCCAATGCCTGCTCTCCTTCAGACCATTCTCAGTCCACGCCTTATTCACTGTCCTGCTGTATTTCTGTAGTTAGACCTTCTTTCTCAGGCTTTTATTGTTTCTTTGCAGAGAAATTCCTATGTTGGCTTATGCCTGTTTTCTTTTTTCTATTTTAATTTTTTATTTATAATATTTTTATATTTTATGTATCAACCATAGATTCCCCTCTCATCCCTCCTCCCCGCTCTCCCTCAGCCTCCCTCCCCGCCAATCCACCCTTCATCCCTTCCTACAAAAGGTTAAGGCCTCCCATGGGGAGTCAGCAAAGCCTGGTACATTCAGTTGAGGCAGTTCTAAGACCCGCCTCCATGCATCAAGGGTGAGCAAGGGGTCCTACCGTAGGTAATGTGCTCCAAAAAGCCAGTTCATGCATCAGGGATAGATCCTGATCCCACTGCCAGGGGCCCCTCAAACAGACCAAGCTCCACAACTGTCTCCCATATGCAGAGGGCCTTCCCTGATTCCATGAAGGTTCCACAGCTGTTGGTCTAAAGTTCCTGAGTTCATACAAGCTTGATTCAGTTGTCTCTGTAGATTTCCCCATCATGATCTTGACCCCCCTTGCTCATATAATTCCTCTTCCCCCTCTTCCACTGTACTCCCCCGAGCTTGGCCTGGTGCTTGGTTGTGGATCTCTGCATCTGCTTCCATCAATTACTGGATGAAGGATCTATGATGTATGTCTGTTTTCTTTAGTGCTTTCTCTTATGTAATATAATCTAAAGCATTTTAATCTTTTTTAAAGTTAGGTTCTGCTAATATCGATAACAAAGTTAATAGACTGTCAACTTGGTGATTCATGAAATTTTCTGTAAACATGCTATACCTCAACTAAAACTATATAGATAAGTTTTGCTCTCCCTGTTTGTATAGTCCAATCTAGAAAACTGGCCACATTCACTAGATCAGTCCCAGAATACAAAGCAATCTCATCTCACTATACCATCCCTGAGCACGAATGTTTAATCCAGAAGTAAACATAGAGCTTAAAGTAACCAGCCCCTGCATAGATTTAGCTGTGATAATAAAATTTTGGATGGCAGAGGTTTAATTCTTGTTATTTTAGAATGCTATTCTCAATGTAGACTATGGACAAGGTGCAAAGAAGAGTTTCTGCAGAAAAAGGAAAATGGAGTAGATGGAGGAGACAAAAAATTCATAGTCTCTGAGAGACAGAAAGTGCAGCTTTAGTTTCCAGGAGTTTGCAGGTCACCAAGTACCTGTGTTAGCTCCTTCTTTTAAAGGTTATATTGAGTTGGCTTTTACTAGGTTTCTTGCAAACATTTAAGCTTCTTGTGTTTCTTTTCCTGTAAGAGACTGTGTACCATTGATTGAGGAAGTACTACTTACTTCTGTAACATACCATGAACCTCATTTGTTTATTATGAAAATTAATCCTTTTACTAACATAAATGCTTAACTGGTACCTAGAACATAGTGTATTTATAATATACTTACCACATTATAAATATCAATGTGGTCTTTTTAGTGATTTTCAGTGAATTATTTATTATCTTTTCTCTCCCACTTTTAGTAAAATGCACTCCTTTAGTCTATTATGTTAGAGTTGGACCAATGTGATGCTGTGGACAAGATGTGAATAGAAGCTCACATAGAATCTCATCCCTAAGACTGACTCTCTGATACAACTTCACTGTTTTTTCCATCTAGTCCACTCCACATATTTCATTGTGTGTATTATCTGTACATGGAAGGCTTCATTCTTTTCCTGCTTTTCTTCCAATGACTTTTGAGTATGTTAATTGCTTTTCTCATTGCTATGACAGAATACCAACTAAAGAGAGTCAAGGGGAGGTTTATTTTGGCTCACAGTCTGATGATGTACACTGTGGCAGAGAACATGAGGCAGCAGATCACACTGTGCACACAGTTATGATGCAGAGACAAATGCTGATCCTCAGCTCAACTCCTTTTTATTCAGGTTGGAACCCCAACCCAAGGTAAACTTTCCATCCTCAGATAATCTTCTTTTGAAATACTTTCATAGACATGTCCACTGGCATGTCTCCCTATGAAATGAGGAAAAGGGGTGTCCTTGCATTGAGAAACTTGGCTTTCTTCTAAGTCCTTATCTTCGTAACTAGAAAAATGAAATTCATGGGCAATAAGAAAGATGAATTTAAAAGGAATATTTATTACGGAGAAGAAGATTAAGGAGAAATATTATCACAGAAAGCAGAGTTCCAGGAAGCAAGAAATTCTCAAGAGACAGGGAGAAACCAGTCAAGCTGTTCATCTAAGGGCTTTTTATAGACTTATGATGGAAACTACAAAAACAGAAGTAATTTCTGTTGAGACTCGTTAATTCTCTGAGCATTTCCCATGTTGAGTGAATGAAGGTCTGCAGGTTTTATGGATGCCACCCTGGTCCAGCCAGGAGATGACCTGTTTAGGTGCAGGTTGTTTTCTTTGGGGGAGTGGTCATGCTTTGAAGCTCTCTCTTCATCTCCAA
>CABHPH010145404.1:29671-77931 GCA_902168325.1 Peromyscus nudipes | reverse complement strand
GTGTGTGTGTGTGTGTGTGTGTGTGTGTGTGTGTGTGTGTGTGTGTGTGTGTATGTATCTGTGTGTGTATCTGGCTGGCTGGCTGGCTTTGGCTTTGTTTTAGGCATTGCTTAGCCCATTTACCCACCATCCATCCCTGGTCTTGACCTTGGTGATGTCAAGAGTGACTTTTCCTTTCCAGACAACTTGCTCTCACACTCTTGAATTGTTCCTCCCCTCCTGCATTGATAGGTTCATGAGATCCTTGAATTTGTGTTTTGACTGTAGCTTTCTTTGGGGAAAAAAAAAAAAAACACACCTCACTGTGTGTTGGGGGCAGGGTATGCTTTAGCGCCTCGCCTACCAAACATAGAATTCTGTGCCTTTAAAAGAGAATTCAGTTCTCTTGTCCATGTTGGGACACATGTCCACACTGACATAAGTCTTTAAGCATGGCAGTGAGTGTAACAGGAAGGAGGAATACAAACTCACAGTCAATGATGTTTGAATGGTTAGAGCCTAAAATTCCCCACATCTGCTGTGTTTCCCTCATAACGTACAGAAATGTCAAGACTGGAAATTTTTCCATTGAGAAGAGCAATTTTAGAGCTCAACCAAAATAATTACTTTTCACTTTACTGTTGATGTAATTAAAAAATGAATATTAGTGCTATTTTTGTGACTTTCAAGTAATTTGAAAATTAACAAATTTGAAGCACAATGTAGTGGCATTGCCTTCTAATTCTGTAGGGCATGTAGATTTGTGGCTACAGGCTTCCTAGGTCCCTTGGAGACTTCAGGCCTCATTGCGTGCAGTCAGGAGAAGCCTTGCTGAGGAAGATCGGAGGAACCAAGAGCCTGCAGATTCACAACCTGTGTGACATCATTTCAGCCCCAAGGACTGCATTCTTGTACATGTTGTATCCATGTAAATCAGTTCCCTTCATCCTGGAGAAAGAGCAAGTTTGTTGATACTGTAATTACCTAAGAAACAGCCCGTCTGGTAGAGAGGCCAGGAAAAAAACAAACTCGGTATCCGTTGTGGTGAGGCATGCAGTCTTGCTCTGCCTGTTCAGCCGGCACTCTCCAAGGCTATAATAGTCTCAGGAATGTCACGTCGTGATGCGAGAAGATTGCAAAGGCAAGAAGTTGTTCTGGTGTCTGGTAGGACACTTTTTCCAGCCCTTTCTATGAGCATCCAAGTGTGACTGCAAAGGGCACTGCAGTCCCACACCTGTCACTGTCCCTCGGTCACATAGGAGCAGTGGCTGGGCCACTAGGCGGCTAGGCATGTGAGCTCACCAGCGGATGACCCCAGTGGGGCCCACTCAGGACCTCCTGGACTCTGTACAGTTCAGAGCTGCCTAGAGTAGGCAGAGAGGGAGGTGGTGGGAGTGGGAAGGCACAGGGGCTCGCATACCAAGTCTGACACTGCAGCTCTGCTTAGCTTCCCGAGGTGTGTAAAGCAGCAATGGGCAGATGTCCATGTTGGTTATGTCAGATGCCTTATAGCAGCACCTAGCCCTCAGCTAGCTCTCCTGCTGGAAACTTCCCAGAAAGGAGTAGACACTGCAGGGCATAGGCAGGCCAGATGTACCAAGAGGTGAACTGTTTTAGATGAAACCTCCTTGAGAGCCCAAGATTGTCATGGCTGAAAAGAAATAGGAAAACAACAGAAATACTGTGGGTATCTAGGAGTGTCACGGCCTCCTGTGATTTCTAGATTCGTAGACTGTCGATTCTCAGTTTCCTCCTACAGTTCAGAGTCTTCTAATTACTCTTCTGTAGACCTTGAAAATGACCTGAAGCCATTTGTGGTTTTTAAAATCAGATTTCAGTGTTACAACATGTGATGATGCCAGGAAGTGACACAGCAAAGTGGTGGTGTCTCTTTCCTTCGTGTCGGTGGGTGGGGGGGGGCTGTTTGTTTCTGTTTTGTTTGGGTTTGTAGACCCTCAAGCTCCTAATCCACTGTGTCTGTCTCTCAAATGCTGGAACTGGAGGTGTGTGGTACCATGGCCTGCGCCTCTCTCTCCTCATGCCGCTTCACATGCACAGCTTAGCCGAAAAGCCTGCTGCAGCTTGATCAGGGTCCTCTGTCCCTGGGAGTGCTATACCAGCACTTTGCCGCCGCTGCCGCCACAGCCCATCTCACTTGACGGCCGCTTGTGGATCTTGCTGCGATGCATCCTCTCCCGGCAGAGCGGGCCTGTGGTGATTGTGTTCTCCGTGTTAGGAAGAATTGCAAGAGACCCTAACGTGGCACTAGTGAGGCACGGAAGGACTAATTAGAGCAGAAGCAACTGTTTCCCACGTTCCCGACCTCCCAAACGTGGCGTTTGTTTAGCACTCTACTTTGTGATCTTTGTATATGTTTGCCGAGGACTGAGTTTTCACAGCCACTCAGAGAGTCTGCATTCACGTTCCCTTCTTTGAGCATCATACTAGTTACTCACTTGAAGACTATGGTCCCTACCAGGTGTCTTTGAGAACAACTCGCAGCCAGCTTAGTTTTAGCTATCTGTAACTTCCTCCCACCAGGTTACTGTTATTTTATTTATTTATTTATTTATTTATTTATTTATTTATTTATTTATTTATTTATTTATGTTTTTCGAGACAGGGTTTCTCTGTGTAGCTTTGCGCCTCTCCTGGAGCTCACTTGGTAGCCCAGGCTGGCCTCGAACTCACAGAGATCTGCCTGCCTCTGCCTCCCAAGTGCTGGGATTAAAGGCGTGTGCCACCAACGCCGAGCATGTTATTTTTATGTGTAGACATATTTTGTCTGCATGTATGTCTGTGCACCACATGTTTTCCTGGTGCCCAAAGAGGCCAGTAGAGGGGGTTTGATCCCCTGCAACTGGAGTTACATATAGTCATGAGCAACAGTGGGGTTGCTGAGTCCTCTGGAAGAGCAGCCAGTCTTCTTAAATACTGAGCCATCTCCAGCCCCACCACTAGATTATTTTGAAGTCAGTCATAAGTATCCTATTATTCAGTATTATAATGCCATTATAATTCCTCATATTTGAATAGTAATTTCTTAAGATATTAAGTGGTAGCCAGTACTGAAATATCTCCTAATAGTTTCAAAGTCCACAGTTAGAAAATTGGTATTTTTAAGTTATTCAAATCAGAATGTAAGGGGGGGAAACAGGGCTAGGAGTTTGACTCCATAGCACAGTGTTTGCTTAGCATGCATACAGCCCTGGGTTCCATTCCCAGCACCCCTCCCAAAATACTTCTGATAAGGCTCCTTGCCCTCCCCTGCTCTAGACCCACTCCTTCTCTAGTAAGAGTTTATTAGTTGAAGAAAACAGATTTTTGTCTACAATGTAACTGACGGCTTGGATTTTGGTTACTGAGCCCCAAGGCATGCTCACCCATTGCATTTCCTGTGACAAAGAAGTTAGAAGCCAAGTCAGATTTTCCTTGGTAACTAATTAATTTTAGTTACCTCTGCTCCACAGTTAATGTGTGTGCTACAGCATCATGAAACTCGTAGATGGTCAGATTCTCTCTCCTTCAGGTATTTCTATCTATTGATGACTGTTTTTCAAATCTGCTGCTTCATAATTTGGGACTACAGAATGATGTTCCAAGTCTGTCCTTTTTTGATAGCTAGAAAGAGAACATTTCTCTAAGGTTTCATTTGATAATCCTGAGATGTAACTTCCCCAGGAAAAGTAGGATGAACATTTCAGTGTTTTTCCTTTTTGTACCAGTTTTCACATTGAAGAAGTAGCTCCGTAACATCCTCCAAGTGTGACCAAAGAAGTAGATTTGTGTACCGTTTCTGTTGTTTCTGTGTGATGTGTGCATGATTGTGTACGTGTGTGTGTGTGCTTGTGGTATGTAGGTTAGAGGTCAATTGCTGTATGTCTTCCTCTATCTCACTCCACCGTAGTTTTTGAAGGAGGTCTCTCACTGGATCTTGCTACTGTCTTTATTCTGTTTCTGGGCCTTTCTGTTTGCAGAAGTAGGAAATGAATGTTCATAGCCTTATTTATATATCATCTATTTAACAGAGAAAATGTGTCATTAGCACACACTGAAACTTCAGTGCAAATTCAGTTTGGCCTTTCTGTCTTCCATCTCCTTTTCTCCTTTTCAACCTTAGTTACCAGTGACACAGCACAATAGTTCATTTACTCTGTCCCTGTTCATACAAATAGTCTTAGAATGACAGGACCAATGCTGTCACGGACATCTCAGTTCTGAAAATAGTGTAAGTATCTTTGCAATCAGTTTTTGTGTCCTAGGATAGATCTCACCCAAAATGTATAAGAAGTTGTATCTTAGAGGTAACTGAAACTGCTCAGTGTGGCTCACCCTCTCAGTATGCAGTTAGGTCCATCTGTTACCATAGACGCTGCTTTCAGTATGTAGGCCACTGTCACTAAGGGCAGCTGCTGTAAGGTCGTGAGTGCTGTGGCTGTGTCATGATTGGAGTTGACAGTTTGCAGCCCTTCTCCCTGTCTTCTGGCTCTTAGATTATCTCTTCTCCCTCTTCTGTAATGTTCCTGGACCCTAAGGGGAGTGGTAGAAATAGCATGTTTAGGACTGAGCCCTCAGTCCTCCTCTACTCTCAGTATCTTGTGGAGCCATGGGTTTCTGCATTCATCTTCTCTCACTACAAGGGGCTGAGCATCACCCTTGTCTCCAGAGATAGTACAAACACAGATATTTAGAAGACAGTTTGGCCGGGCGGTGGTGGCGCACGCCCTTAATCCCAGCACTCGGGAGGCAGAGGCAGGCGGATCTCTGTGAGTTCGAGGCCAGCCTGGGCTACCAAGTGAGCTCCCGGAAAGGCGCAAAGCTACACAGAGAAACCCTGTCTCGAAAAACAAAAAAAAAAAAAAAGACAGTTTGATGCTACATCAGTTTAGCCAAATCGCAGTTTTAGGTCCCTCCTTAACATAAGATTACCTTGGTCTTGGGTTTTTGACTGGGTTTACAGTTCTGTGGATGGATTCCCTCTCATTGAGTGGGCCTCAAATCTAATCAGTGAGAGTGAATGGCTCTTGCCCGTAACAGTCATGTTATTGTTGTACCAGTGGGTACATATTTCCATGCCAAGTTGGTATTATAGATTCACAGAGTTCACATCTGGGGAAGACTGTTGATGCTTTTATTCCCCCAGCAGCCTACATAACAGCCTTGGGCACTGTGAAAGCTACCCAGCAGGGAGGCTGCTTCCAGCTCTCTGAAAATTCCTAGAAGAAACAGATCACTAAACAAAACCCCCAATGCCAAGTGTGACATACCCTGGAGGGAGGGCCCAGAAGCCCCCAAAACAATGCAGACTCTTGTCATTCCTCTTTGTCGTCCATCAGAACTAGAAATAAGACTGTATTGTTGAAGATACCTTAACATATTTGTATCAGTGGCAACAAAACAGTCCAGTTGGTTTGTACCCAATTAATATGTTTTACTTTTGGCTCTAGGAGTTTGGATTTAAAACAGGTACCTCAAAAATGGAGTTATATTAGAAGATTAAAAATCGGTCTCTGCAATCTAAAAAGTCCCGTGTCCATTCCCCTCCCCCCATTACACTAATACTGAGGAATTCTTCTGTGAAGATAGTGAAAAGTTTGAACTTTTTAGTATGAAGTTATGGTTCACGTAAAGTAGGAAGTCTTAGGGATAAGCAGACAGTCATAACAAAAACATGATTAACGTGAGACCATAATATCAGCACTGTTTTTTTTTTTTCCATAGTTTTGGAAACCATGCCAATAAAAATTCCAAATAGCTCATGTAATTTTTTAAAAATACCTAAACATAAAAGGATTTAAGGATTCCAATGCAAAAGAGACAAGGTTAGTAGAAATGCTGTCAAAAGAGTTTTTAAGATTCATTTATTTGGCCTGGCGTTGGTGGCGCACGCCTTTAATCCCAGCACTTGGGAGGCAGAGCCAGGCGGATCTCTGTGAGTTCGAGGCCAGCCTGGGCTACCAAGTGAGCTCCAGGAAAGGCGCAAAGCTACACAGAGAAACCCTGTCTCGAAAAACCAAAAAAAAAAAAAAAAAAAAAAAAAAAAGATTCATTTATTTATTATGTCTGTCTGTGTGAGGGTGTGCATGTGTGGGTGTTACAGAGGCCAGAAGAGGTGTTAGAGCCATGTTAGTGGGAGTTACATGAATGTAAAGATGCCTGCCTTGTCATGCAAGTGCTGAGGTCTGCAGTAGTCTCCACAGGTGTGCCCTTGTCTGCCAAGTCATCTGCAGCCCTCCCAGAGGTTTTCTTTCAGTTGGTGGAGCACTTGGCTGTAGATGTCATGGAGAGCAAGGGTCACACAATGCTTTTCAAGTCCCTGCGGAAGGGCTCTCAGAAGGTGACCTTTAGGTAAGAAATAAAGTTCGTGATCTCTTCAAGTTTTGTAGCACAGTAGGTGTGGCCCTTTGAATGAGAATGGACCCATAGGCTCATATATTTGGATGCTTGGCCCCCAATTATTGAGACTGTTCGGATAGGATGTGTGGCCTTGTTGGAGGAGGTATGCCAGTGGAGGTGGGCTTTGAAGATCCCAAACCCCACACCGTTCCCAGGTGGCCTCTCTCTGCCCCCTGCTTGTGGCTAAGACTGTGAGCTCTCAGGTACTACTTTAGCACCATGCCTGCCTGCCGCCATGCCCTGTCTTCATGATCGTATCCTCTAACCCTTCGGACTATGAGCCCCAAGAGACTCTCTCTTTTATAAGATCCCTTGACCCAAGGGATCTTACCACAGCAATAAAAAAATAGATAAACAGCCAGGGAGTAAGTTCTTTTCATTGAGACTCCAAAGGGAAGGTGGAATACTGGATGTGATATTTTTTCTAACTGGGGAAATCACTTGGTTTTAACTCTCAGTAATTAAGCTATTCATCTCTTGGGAGCTCACTATAGAAAGACCATATTTTTACATTTTAGTTTGTATTTTTATACATTTTATCTTTTTATTTTTTGTTTGAGACACTGTCTCAAGTATCTGAAGCTGGCTTAGACCTCACTTTGTGGCTAAGAATGACCTTGAACTCTTGATCCGCCTGCCTCCACCTCTCAAGGGCTTGAATTACCTGTGTGCACTGCCATGCTTGCTTAGTTATCAATTTTTAAAGTCCTTTCTAGTGGTGTGTAATGTGTCCCTTTAGCAGCGATAGATTATGTGGTACTTCACCCACTTTTGTAGGATGCCTAGTAATTATTTTATTAGGAGATAATTGGGTTCTCCAAAAGAGATAGATCTTAGATTTAGTGGAGTTAATGGGCGTGTCTTTAGCTAAGAGAGTCAAAAGCTTTAGTCAGTTTTGATAATCACTTGTCAAGCTAAAGGTCTGAAGATCATAGGTGCTATGAAAACTCTGTATAATAGACCAGAATTTACAACTATACTTTAGTATTTGTCCATTAAAATAAGTAGCACAATCATTGCATGACTTAGCAGGAATGCCCCATGTAGAAATAATTTCGTCTGTGAACAGAGTTTTCCCACACTAAGGTATTTCTGATAAGAGGAAGCTTCAAACCCAGTGGGAAAGCACGCACACCTAGTTTCACTTATTCCTGCCCTGGCAGGACAGGCGTGGGGGACAAACCACAGACTCCTTGCTCTCCCAGTCTGCATTGCTGCTTTGCTGGTGTACTGCTGTGAGCAGAAAGTAGATCTTACTCTTCGATCTTTGCATCTGATTTGGACCCAAGTTTTAATAACTTCCAACTACAGTGAACTTAACCATTTACACATCCGCTCTACATTTTCTCTCTCTCAGGTCTTAGAACATATGCCACCTTCTCGTTTTGGCTTCACCTTTTCTGTTTTTGGAAAACTTTGACTTTAGGACAAAAGTCTTGTGTCAGTAGATAAAATCCTTTCTTAAAAGCATTGCCTTTCTTTTTAATCTCATTTGTAAAAAAAAAAAAAAAAAGTCCATGACTAATTTTTGTATCTTATTTGCATACTTTGTAGTTTCTTTCTGTTTTTATAAAATTTTTAAACATTTTTTTCTTAATAAAATTACTCTTTATGTTATAAATGAAAACCCAGGAAGCTGCATCTGAAACGTAGCCAGAAAATGTTGAGAGTCCTAGGGAAATTTTGCTTTTACCAGCAAATTTGATAAAGATTAACAGACATTCAGAAATATCCCTTGTTAAAGAGCATTGATTTCTCTTTGGAGCCCACAAGGCAAGAGACAGATGTCAGGGTAGAAGTCCAACATCTCTGCCTGTGTCTGTGTCTGTCTCCTGTTCTTGGGGTCAAATTCCCACCTGACTGTGTGTAACCATGTTAATCACTCAAGAAGTACCCATCCATCTAACCCATTTCACACGCTCTTCAAAGCTGCAGGCTCTGGTAGGTATTGTGTATGCTAAGTCTTCAGTCACTATGGAGTCTAGGAACAAAAAGGCCACCCCAAAACAAATAATCCTCCATTGGAAGGCAGCAGCAGTCATCTCCTGGCAACAGCTTGTCCCCTCAAACAAGAAAGGACTTAAGTCCTCAGGAGGCAGAGGTAGGTGGATCTCTGTGAGTTAAAGGCCAGCCAGAGCTACATAGGGAGACTTTGTCCCCCATCCCAAAAGAATACTACATCTGTGAGACAGCTAGATGGCTCAGCAAGTGAAGCCTGGTGGTCCCAATCTCATCCCTGGGACCACCTGACAGATGGATAGCACTGACTGCCACAAGTTGTCCTCTGACCTTGACAATTGCTCTGTGGTTTATGTGCACACTCTCACACATAAATAAATAAGATCTCCACAAGTTCTTGTTATAATTGTAAGTCTTAAGTAAAACCCTCTAAATTCTGGTTTCCAGCAAGAATATCTGGTAATAAACACAGGTTAACAGGCTAGCAGACAAATAACATCCTGTAAACTCAAGAGCTGTCACAAGTGCAAGGTAGACACACACAATGCTCATCATGCAGCTGAGTTAAATCAGGACCAGAGTACACTCTTCCTCAAAACAAGGAGGCAGTTTCATCTCTCTGCCTTTGAAGTGTAAGAGACCCGGTGAAAAGTGAAGAGGCCTTTTCAAAGACCGAAGCCTGTTGTACAGACTTAGCCTAGTATTTTTCCGTTTAAAGAGCTAATTGGGCTGGGCTGTGGTGGCGCACACCTTTAATCCCAGCACTCGGGAGGCAGAGCCAGGCGGATCTCTGTGAGTTCGAGGCCAGCCTGGTCTACAGAGCGAGATCCAGGAAAGGCTCCAAAGCTACACAGAGAAATCCTGTCTCCAAAAACAAAACAAAACAAAAAAAGAGCTAATTGGTAGAGCAAGCTATGCCCTTCCAAATGGACATTTTTAGTAAAAGTCAGAACCCCTGCTTTGTAGATCAGTAAGGTTTTGGAAACTTGTTATCAAATCCTGGAGACCCTGAGCTGACTTTGGCATACCATGTGCAGTTTTCAGGCAGCTTCTGCCAAAGCGTCTAGAGAGTGTCGGGAGCACTTTTTCTCTAGGCTCTATCTTAAAATAGTCCCCAAAAGCCTTTTTCTTTGATCCAGAATTTGTTTTGCTTGGAGATTTCTAGAGAAGGGAGTAGCAGGAGAGGATCCTAGAAAGTAGGAGGCAAGTTCAGCAATGGTAGCTGAATAGAGGTGAGAAAAATCATATTCTTGAAAATTCATCATTTTTGATACAGCTTCTAAAACTTTATTAACTTCCTGTTTTTATATATCTCGTTTTTTATTGTGATAGTTTCTAAAATTCTCTTTCGTATTTTTATAAACTAGCATCATCATTTCTCACATGTTTTTAAATTCCTTAGTACGCCCATTTATAATCTTTAGTTCTATTGCCTAGGACTTTAGTTAAATGTACATTATTATCATAGTTCACCATTAAAAACAAACAAACAAACAAAAAAACCCTGTAGGTTAGGTTTCCAGAGTAGTGGAACATAAGACTAGCTTGACTACCAAACACTTTCTCCTTCCTTGAGTTTCAGTTTCCCTTTTTTTTTCTTCCTCAAAAATTGCAGCCTTCTATCATAGCTTGTGGGATGATATGTGTGTTTGGATCAAATACGTGCTGCATTGATGAGAACAGCCTCACCCTGAGGCTCGCCCCTCTCACTGTGTCTCATGTTTATCCTGTATAGTCACAGGAGTGTGGGGCTGACACCCTGGTGGAAACCCTGTGTGTATAGGATAGCCTGTGTACATAAGCTAGCCTGTGACAACATACCACACTTTGGGGTTGAAAGCAATGGGGTAGATTGTCACAGGCTTTCAGTGAAGTCATTGCATGCCCTGAGAAGTTTCCTCTGACTCCTCTGCCCTTCTGGAATCTTCATGTTCAGGCAACCATAGAACTTCTAAGCTAAAAGAAGCAAGGTTGATAAGAGCCACAGAACTAGACGTGGAAGAAGACGGCAGAAAGGGCTGAATGCTGGTGACGAATGCTTTGACCACACGCTCTGAAAGCAGTGCGAGGGTAGCTCACAGCCAGCTCAGAATCAACCAGCAGACGGGGGGCCTGAGCACCAGGGAGAACTCACAGTCCCACCGAGGGGCCAGCGCAGACAGGTGGGCACAAAGGGTACAGCGACATTGCAGGTGAGAGTGGGTCATCCTTGGGCCCGTATTTGACTGCAGAACGCAACACAACACAGCTCTGGGCTCAGAGTAAGACAGTTCATTCTAAGCCAGATAGGAGGGACTGTACCCTAGAAATGTGTGCTAACCTAAACTTGGTCACAAGAACTTCTTACAGCCATGGAACAAAAGTCATCAAGTGTTTGCCAGATACATTGGGAACAGTGGAGCTGGGTCTCAGCAAAGCAGGTGGAACTGCTGTAGATTTCAGAGGCTGTCTGACGGTGTTCTTAGCTTTGGTGTCAGTGAGAGCTAGTGGTCTGCTAATACATTTCACAGGTTTCACCTGAGAGTTGACAGGGTATTAGGTTAGACACAGGCACAGGTAATGCATGACTATAAAGGGAACAGAGGTTGCCCAAGATAATTTTTGCTCTGATTCTACATTTCAGCTCTCCATAGTCAGGAAGTTCTGGTCAGCCACTCAGCCTTGTAAAATCTTGAATATAGGTGTAGATTTTTTGCTGGAAGCTTCATTTCATAGTACTTAATGTTTATGCTAGAGCTAAGATGCAGAAACATGCTCTTCATTTATTTTTATAGCTCCATAGTACTCTGTATAGATGAACCGAGTTTGTTTAGTAAGTTCTCTGTTGATGAACCCTTTGTACTATTTTTCAGTCTTGCTACTACAAATGGTTTTGATTGCCTTGTACGTTCATCTTTTCCCATTTTTGCTCATACACTTTTGAGACAGATTCCTACAAGAGGGCTTTCACAATCCGAGAGGGGATACACATGGAGTTAGAGAAGATGCTGTGTGCAGACTTTGACTGGCCTTGTATGGTGGACTGCTCTCTCACAGCTGTGCCAGTGGAGCACGTTGTCATGCTTTTGGGTTTCCCTAGTTTAGGCAAGAGATAGATCTCATTGCAGTTTAACTGTCGTTCTCTTAGGAGACAAATTGAGATGCTTTTTATATGTTGAAGGGCCATTTGCATTTCCTTTTTATTTCTTAAACAGCTTTCTCTTGTGAGTCTTCTAGATGAATAGACTTAGCTCTTAGAAGACCTGGGGGAGCAGTAAACAGAGCTGGTGTTGGAGCAGTGTTGAGCCTTCCAAGAGTCTAGGCTCCCTTCTCGAGGTCTTCTGGAGCTTCGGAAGATCTGTGCTGTCCTAAGTCCCTGTCCTTCCTCGTCCTTGGCTGTCCTGCTCTTCGTACTCCCTGAGAGACATCAACTAGAGCATGGAGCCAGGTTCTAAGTCCAGGCTTCTTTAAACTGTTTAAATCACGGAACAGAGATCTCCCATTGGCTTTAGACACGTGTTCGTCTCTGTCTGCTCGCACAGGGCCAGGCAGTCCAGTAGCTTTCTGTTGTGGTTCTTAGGTAACAGGTGCCCCAGCACAGGTCTGCTGCTGAAGCTGTGGGACACACATGCCTTCCTGCTGCCACCCCTGGCCTGTGATCTCTAAACAGGGCACTGACATTGTGTTCATCTGCTGCTCTTAGAATTACTGCTGAGAGAACCAATCCTCTTCCCACCTGGATATATGTTAAGGGCCATTTGCATTTCTTTTTTATTTTTTAAATAGCTTTCACTTATGAGTCTATCCAGTTTCTTCTTGGCAGAACCAGAAGCCAAGCTGGTAAAGGGATTTTGAGAGCTGCGGTTGGCAAGGTTCAGACAAGGGCTAGGCAAGGAGCTGAGAACAGATGAGTGGTACAGAGGCCAAACAGCAGTCTCCTCCTACAAGCAGCCTACCATCTGACTCAAGGTGCATGGGAGGCACCTTGACAAGGGTAGACATTTGCAGGTTGGGGAACAACAGACAGACTGCGAAGGGTAGGTGTTTAGTTGAGATCTGAAGGGCCCTCAACACATTTTTTCCCTGGTAAGATAATGGCTTTGTGAAAAATGGTGTTTTGAAGTTAGATCTTGAACTGAATACATTTTGTTGAGCGTAACATGCTAATTTATCTAGCAACAAAAGTAGGTAACATGTATTTCCCTCCAAGGAGTTGAATGCAGGGAGTAGGTGGACTGTGCTTGTGACTCATTTAAAGGTACTCAGAGTGTAACAGTATGTTTGAAGGGCTGTAAATTTCCAGGAAAAGCAAACAGTTGGAAATCAGGCCACAAATGGTCTTTGCATCCATTAAACTAGGGATGTATCATAACTCGTGTGCTTCATAACTTTGTTTAGAAAAATGTGTCCTCTGCCACAGAAACACAGATTTGGCCTTGGGGAAGTTCATTAGCATATGAAAATGAGAGTGTGACTAGGAGCTGCCATCAGGTTTCACAGGGTGCCCTGGGGGCTTTAATGAAGGTAGTTTCCTAGGATGGTGCCAATAAGTTTCCAGTGTGGTGTGCCAGGGGGCTGTTCCTTCCCAGACCAATTCCTCAAACTAGATAGGAAGGCTATTTCTGTCAGTGAAACTTAACTGTTGAGCTATGTAAACCACTTGGCATTAAGTAGACACTCATTAAGAGTCGGCCACGTGTATTTTAGACACTCTGGAGAGGAGACATGGGTGTAGTTTCTGCCTGGGAGGTTCATGTGTGCTGACAGAGGAGAGTGACTTAGAAGAGGGCAGGTGACAGCACAGTGAAGGAGGTTGTGTAGTGAGAGGTGTTGGCAGGTGCAATAGGAACACTGAACTGAACAGGAGCTCTAGCCTGGACTGAGTGGGGGTGGGGTTAGAAGAGCCTCTGATGCAGGACATGGACCAGGCTAGACCTTATGGAGTAGAGCGGAAGTAAAAAGCCCAGGAGAATCGCCATTGCTCAGCATGTGATTGCTTCTGAGGCAGAACTGCTCCCAGTGGATCACCTTGTGCCTTAGTAACTTGTTTCCATGTGGAAGTGGTTATATGCCACAGAACGGGAAAAAAAAGTGATAAATCGAAGCATTTGCCATATCTACTGGTGAGACATGATGTAGGTGGGGTACAGCAAAGTAGGAGAAACTGCCATAGATTGTAGGTGCTATCTGGTGGCATTCTTAGCCCTGGGGAGGCTGAAAGCTCATGGTCTGCTAAGTTAACACATTCCAAAGGTCTTACGTGAAATGAAAAGTTTGTTAGGTCAGACACTGAAATAAGAGAAGAAAATGAATGAGGAGGACTGTCACCGTTGTGTTTAAAGTTAGTACTGCATACTAAAGGATGCATGCTGCTGATACAGGAGTAGACTTGTAGGAAGGAAAAGCTGTCATATGGGCAAGAGTGGGGAGAGAAGAAAGGAACATACTTACGAAGAGAGAAAAACGAACCTGGAAAGGAACCACATGTGCAGACAGTTGACTTTTGACTTGTGCCAAGTGTATGCAGTAGGGAAAGGAGTGCTCTTATTTGATTGACGGCTACAGGTTCCCTCTACCAGCTCTGTCTACCTTTGTTTTCGTGATAGGAGAGGACTCGGGTGCCACATTGCTCTCTTCCCTTTGTTTGTGTCTTTATTTTTAGCGAGGGTGTTTGGGTGGTGAAGGGAAACAACATGGGTAAGGAAGGTTTGATAGCAGCACCATGGTCAGCAGCACTCTTTGGATGCCCTCTCTTTCTACATTTGAAGCAAGTTTGGTTTATTGACCACCATGCTAAGAATATGGAATGTGAAAAGAAGAGTCTCTTTAGCAAACAGGGTTGGGAAAACTGAATATCCACATGCATAAGAGTGAAAGTGAACCCTATCACGTCCACACTCAGAACTCAAGTTTAAATGAATTAAGGACTTAACCATGAGACCAGAGAGTATAAAACCACTAGAGAAAATACGTGGGGGTCGCAGAGCATAAGAGGACAAACTATGCATTGGTTTAGTTGTTTCTTCCTTAACCCCGAAAGACAATACAAGAAAAGCAAAAAGGGACAAATGAAACCACATGGAACCAAAAAGCTTCTACCCATCGAAATAAACAATGAACAAAGTGCAGAGATGATCTTCAGTGGGAAAAAAGTATTTAAAAGCCACATACCTGATAGAGATTGCGCCCCAAACGTATGAGGAGGAGCTCAAGCAACTCCATAGCGAGGAAAAAGAAAAAGCAGTTAAAATGTCTGTGCCAGGAAACCACATAGACAGTTCACCGAAGACATACAGATGGCCAACAGAAGAAAAAAAAAGTGCTTCGATCTTTAATCATTAGGGAAATGCAAATTTCCAGTGAGCTATGTCTTACCTGTCAGGATAGCTGCTATCAAAGATAAAAAGAAAAAGTGTTCGTAAGGGTGTTGTGGTGATATTTTGTTTGTACTCTAACAAATAAAATTTGCCTGAAGATCAGAGGACAGAGCCAGCCACTAGATTAAACACAGAGCCAGGCAGTGGTGGCACACATCTTTAATCTCAGCACTTGGAAGGTTGAGAGGGGAAGTGATATGGCTGGGCAAAGAAAGGAATGTAAAGCAGGAGGAGACAGGAGTTCAACGCCCTTTCAGCTGAGGACTCGGGGGCATTCAGTCTGAGGATTCGTGGAGACAGGATCTTCCCCTTTTGGCTGAAGAGGTGGTGAGGTGAGAAGTGGCTGTGGCTTGTTTCCTCTGATCTTTTAGCATTTACCCCAATATCTGGCTCTGGGTTTTTAATATAAGACCAATTAGGTTTCGTGTAACAGGGTGTAGAGAAGAGGGGCCCTCTCCCTGTTTCCTGCAGGAATGTGACTAAACGCTAGTAAAAACTATGGGAATTTATCAAAACTAAGTTACCATCTGATGCTGTGGGATGTTTTGTATGGCAAATGTGTTGCTAATAAAACACTGATTGGCCAGTGGCTAGGCAGGAAGTATAGGCGGGACTAACAGAGAATTAAAAGAGCAGGAAGGCAGGAGTCACTGCCTGCCAGCCACCGCCAGGACAAGCAGCATGTAAAGATGCTGGTGAGCCACGAGCCACGTGGCAAGGTATAGATTTATAGAAATGGATTAATTTAAGATATAAGGACAGTTAGCAAGAAGCCTGCCACGGCCATACAGTTTGTAAGCAATATAAGTCTCTGTGTTTACTTGGTTGGGTCTGAGCGGCTGTGGGACTGGCAGGTGAAAGAGATTTATCCTGACCGTGGGCCAGGCAGGAAAACTCAAGCTACAATCTGATACACTCTCACTTCTGAGGTTTTGCTCAAAAGTTTTTAAGGTAGTTGAAGAGATGCCTGTGTAGGCAGATTTTTCTGTCCTTCCTGCCAGCTCCCAAATAACCACATGGAGACTTAATTATTAATTATGAAAGCTCACCAGTAGCTTATGCTTGTTTTTAACTAGCTCTCGTAACTTAACCCACTTCTGTTAATCTATGTGCTGCCCCGAGGTTCATACCTCATCTCTACACTGCCTATCCTGCTTGTTCCATGTATTATGACATCTCCTCCCTTCTTCCCAGCATCCTCTGTGCCTTGAAATCCTGCCTAGCTATTGGCCATTCAGCTTTTTATTAAAACAGTCAGAGTGACACATCTTCACAGTGTACAAAAAGATTGTTCCACACCATGCGTGCAGCTCCTGTGAAGATGGAATACAGGCATGTGATAGGTTACAGTATGGTTTTAAGAGAAGGGAATCCTGTCATGTGACAGTGTGTAGAAATGGAGATCATGTTCAGTGGAGCAAAGCAAACCAGAAAAGGCAAATACTATGTCACTCACCTGGCGGATACAACAAGCTGAGCTCAGAGAGTCAGGAGTAGAAGGGTGGCTACACAGGCTGGGGTGGGAGAGTGAGGAGGTAATTGCCAATGGGTGTAAATGCCCGGCAGAAATAGCGTGCTGAATATAGTTAATTATTATAAACCAGATTGCAAAGATGAAATTTCAAACTTGTTCATCACAAAAAGTTAAATATTTGAAGTAAAGGAAATAATAACTGATTTAATTTAATTATTTCATATTGTATTAATCAACTATGGCACTACTTGCTGCTACTTAAATTCATATAATTATAAATTGCTAATTACAACTTAAAAAGTACAAGCAATACGGGAGTGCAAGCAGTAAAATAAAATATTCCTGTTTAACTTGATTCATTCTGGTTAGCACTAAAATTAAATATCTTTTTGTGCTTCTTGCCCCCCTTAAAGGTTTTAATTTTTAATAATTACATATAAATGTTTGTGTGTGGATGTGGGTTTGTACACGTGAATGTGCATTGCCCATGGATATCAGAAGAGGGCATCAGATCCCCTGGAACTGGAGTTACAGGTAGTATTGAGCTGCCAGATGTGGGTACTGTAAATCAAACCCACATCCTCTACAAGAAGAGCAAGTACCCTTAACCACTGAGCCATCTCTCCAGCCCCCATTTCTCTTTTTAAAGAATCTCCTCTTGACATGTTCTTTGCCTACTTTTCCTTTTGACTGCTTAGCTGTTTTAGTAATTTGTACATTATGGACATCCATTCTGTGCCTTTTAAAATATATTGCAAATATCTTTTAGACTGAGTTAGCTCTTAACTTTACGCTGTCTTTGTTATATAGGATTTTTGTATTTTGTATTGATGTATCTCTCAGTCATTTGTTTTCTTGCTTCTAGATTTTGTGATTCACTTAAGAACACAGCCCTTCTCCACCCAGCCCATAATATAAAAACACAGCCATGCCACAGAAGTGGTTGGAGGTCATTTGTAGTGTTGCCATTCTTGTGGGGTACTTATGCTTAGCATTTTTAAATTTTCATTTGTGTTTGGGGTAGGGATTTAACCTTTAATTCTAAAATACGTGACTAATTATCTTGAAATTCTTTATAAGTTATTTAGTTTTTTTTTCCCCCGTTGGTTTCAAATAGCACATATCTTGGCTTTACATATCCATCATAGCTTTTCTATTTTGTGAGCTATTTTTTTGTCATATTGAACATCTACACTCATGGTGACTCAACTCTTTAAAACTTTTAGGCTGTTCTTCAAATTTTCTTTTTCAATGATCTTGAAAATCGGCTTGTCAAGTTTGACTCTAAAATCTTGTTGACAGAAATGTTTTTAATGAAACAGTGCGGATGCTGAGAAAGGAGCAGTGCTGTGCCACTGAAATGTGTGGTCAAATTTTCTTGAAGACAATGTGGCAGTGTCCGTGAAGAGTCTTTTAAATATACCTTTGTCTTAGACTTTCCATTGCTGTGATACAATACCATGACCAAAAGCCACTTGGGAAAGAAAGGGTTTATTTGATCTTACAACTCTCAGGTCACACTCTAAGGCTGAGGGAAGTCAGGGCAGGAACTCAAGACAGGAACCTGGAGGCAGGAACTGATGCAGAGGCCCTAGAGGGGTGCTGCTGCTTACTGGCATGCTCCTTGTGGCTTGCTCAGCTTCCTTCCTTCCTTCCTTCCTTCCTTCCTCCCTTCCTCCCTTCCTCCCTTCCTCCCTTCCTCCCTTCCTCCCTTCTTCCTTTCCTCCCTTCCTCCCTTCCTCCCTTCCTCCCTCCCTCCCTTCCTCCCTCCTTCTCTCCCTCTCTCCCTCCTTCTCTCCCTCCCTCCCTCCCTTCCTCCCTTCCTCCCTCCCACCCATTCCCTCCCACATCCCCCTCACTCTCTCTCTCTTTCTTTCTCTCTCTTTCTCTCTCCCCCCTTCCCTCTCTCCCTCTGTCCCTTCCTCTTCCTCATTTTGTTTTGTTTTTCAAGACAGGGTTTCTCTGTGTAGCTTTAGAGCCTGTCCTGGAACTCACTCTGTAGACCAGGCTGGCCTTGGACACACAGAGATCTGCCTGCCTCTACCTCCCAAGTGCTGGAATTAAAGGTGTGCGCCACCACTGCCCTCTTATTCCAACCAGGATCACCTGGCCAGAGATGGCACTGCCCACAGTGAACTGAATCCTCCCACATCAATCATTAGTCAAGAAAATGCCCTACAGGCCAATCCTATGGAGGTATATTCTCAATTAAGATTCCTTCTTCTAAGAAGACATGACCTTGTATCAAGTTAACATAAAAACTAGCCAGCAAAATTGACCTCTTGTCAACTTGACACACAGACACATCACTTAAGCTATAACCCTTCCTTTCTTGTTGCCCCCAAGATGCAAGATTAATATACCCCAAGGTATATTAATATTACAATATAAAATATTCCAACTTTTAAAAGCCCCACAGTCTTTAAAAATTCAAACATGGTAAAAGTTGTCTTTCTAAAATACCCAGTGTCTCTCCAAAATATCAAAATCTCTATAAAATCCTAAAGTCTCTTAACCATGAGCTCCTTTAAAATCAAAACACAAGTTAAATATAGAGGGAAGAACCAGGACACTGTTATATATCAATGCAAACCAAAGTTCAATAGCATAACAAGTTCAGTATTTGACATCTGGGAGCCACTCATGATCCTCTGGGCTCCAAAAGGCCTTGGGACAGCTCCATTTCTCCAGTTCTCACACTCAAGGAACACACAGCTGGACTCCTAGGCTCAGGCTGGCTATACCCACAGCTGCTGCTGTCCTTGAGCATGTACCACGGTACTGATACCTCCAAAATGTTGGGGTCTTCTGCTGCACTTGGGCAGTACCTTTATTAATAGCCTCTCCTGGCTCTCTTCAGGGACTGTGACCCTGCTACATGATGCCAAGCCTCAACTGCTTTCCATGAAAACCTTCAATCCTGGGATGTCTACTAAACTGAGGCCATACCTTCACCAAAGGCCTCTTGCTTCCCTCTCCTAGTCCCAAACCTCAGCTACTCTCTATGACCCCTTCATGCCTTCAAAACTAGGACCATCGGGGTGACTCTTACACATTACCAAGTTTGGCTGCCAAATGAGATGTGGCTTCAGCCCTCTCTGAATCACAGTTTCTGTGTGCTGACCCTGAGGAGAAATACTCCCAGATATTATACAGTTCTTAATAATGCTGGTAATCACTGCTAATTTCTCAGCTCTATCCGGTTTTTGGTTTTTCAAGGCAGGGCTTCTCTGTATAACAGCCTTGGCTGTGCTGGAACTCACTTTGAAGACCAGGCTGGCCTCAAACTCACAGAGATCCACCTGCCTCTGCCTCCCAAGGGCTGGGATTAAAGGCATGTGCACTGCAACACGGTTCTGGTTTCTTAATCACTGCCAATTCTTCAGCTCCAACTGACCAGAACAGTGGATTCTTTTTTGTTTTGTTTTGTTTTGTTTTTCGAGACAGGGTTTCTCTGTGTAGTTTTGGTGCCTGGATCTCACTCTGTAGACCAGGCCGGCCTCGAACTCACAGAAATCCGCCTGACTATGACTCCTGAGTGCTGGGATTAAAGGCATGCGCCACCACTGCCCGGCTAGAACCGTGGATTCTTAATTTAAAGTACCCAAGAGTCCTGTTCAAGTCTTTAAGGCTCTCAGACTTCCCTCTGAAACCGCACAATCCAGGCCTCCATCGTCTGCACTGCTCTCAGCAGGATCTTCCAGGTCCACAACAGCTCAGTAAACTCTGAGCACTCAATGGCTTTTCCAGCCCCAGTTCTAAACAACTCCATAATCCTCCCCTGAAAACAACACGCTCAGGTCAGTTACATTAGTACCCCGTGAACCTGGTACCAAGCCCTGCCTTAGTTAGGGTTTCTGTGATGAATCACCATAACTAAAAAAACGGGCTTACACTTCCAAATCCAAGTCCATCTCTGAAGGAAGTAAGAGCAGGCACTCAAGCAGGGCAGGAGCCTGGAGGCAGGAGCTGATGGAGAGGACATGGAGGAGTGCTGCTTACTGGCTTGATATCTCTGTCTCTCTCTCTCCTCTCTCTCTCTCTCTCTCTCTCTCTCTCTCTCTCTCTCTCTCTCTCTCTCTCTCTCTCTCTGTTTTTAAATTATCTATTTATTTTATTGGTGTTTTGTTTGCATGTATATCTGAGAGTGTTAGATCCCCTGGAACTGGAGTTACAGACAGTTGTGAGCTGCCATGTGGGTGCTGGAAATTGAACACAGGACCTCTGGAAGAGCAATCAGTGCTCTTAATTGCTGAGTCATGTCTCAAGCCCCCTCGATTGATCTCTTGCCTGCTTTCTTAACCCAAGACTACCAACCCAGGGATGGCACCACACACAATGGTCTAGGCCCTCCCACTTCAATCACTAATTAAGAAAATGCCCTACAGGCTTGCCTACAGACCAATCTTTTTGGTTTTTCGAGACAGGGTTTCTCTGTGTAGCCCTGGCTGTCCTGGAACTCACTTTGTAGAAGAGGCTGGCTTCAAACTCACAGAGATCCACCTGCCTCTGCCTCCCTAGTGATGGGATTAAAGTTGTGCGCCACCACCATTTGACTCTTCAGACCCACCTAATGGGGGCATTGTCTCAACTAAGTCTCTCCCCAAGTGATTCTAGTTTGGGTCAAGTTGACATGAAACTAGCCAGCAAAACCATGCCCCACCATTTCTGCTTTTAGTAGTTTATCCCAAGGAAACACTCAGAAACATTTCCTCTGTAAAAACGTTGAGTGTGTATTATTTATGGTAACCCAGTAAGGGGAAGGACTACACATTGTCCCGCAGTAAGGACACAATGGAATAGGTTATGACATACCCACATGTCACAGTTTCTGTCTAGTCATTTACAGTGCAGGGAATACCCACGGTATGATGTAAAATAGAAGGAAGATACACCCTTTAGCAATAGTGATGCTGATATTTTAAAATTAAAGGTAATGTATATGTCCTTACATGTGCACCTGTTCATTTGTTAAGACAGCCATAGAAATACTCTAGAGTGGGAGGGTGGTCTACAGGACAGAACCACAGTTTCTCACGGTTCTGAAGGTCAGAAGCTGAGATCATAGTGTCAGCAAACTCACTTTCTTTGAACAACCCTCTCCTTGGCATGGAGGTGGCCATCTTTCCCAGTGTCCTTTCTTGGCCTTTCATCTCTCTGGCCACTTCTGTGGTGTCTTTTCCTTTTTTATAAGGATACTGGTCAGGTGTGCTAAAGGTCCATCATTTTATTGTAGTTCCTTTTTTGAAGGACCTGTGTGAGAGCTTCAGCATCTGAATTCTGGGGCATATGAATTCTGGAGTGCAAGTTTAAGCTATCGTAGTATATAACGAAGACCAAACTGAAGAGTTGGAGATGTGGATACATTTCCTAGATGGTAGATTCAGAAGTAGTTTTTAAAGTATTTTTTTCTTTTTTCTTTTTTTAAATTTATTTATTTACTATCTATACAGTGTTCTGTCTGCATGTATGCCTGTGCTCCAGAAGAGGGCACCAGATCTCATTACAGATGGTTGTGAGCCACCATGTGGTTGCTGGGAATTGAACTCAGGACCTCTGGAAGAGCAACCAGTGCCCTTAACCTCTGAACCATCCCTCCAGCCCCAGTATTTTTTTTCTTCATTTACATGTTTTCGGCAAATATGTGAAACCTTTTTATAGAAATGGGGGGGAATGGGGTTGGGGATTTAGCTCAGTGGTAGAGCGCTTGCCTAGCAAGCGCAAGGCCCTGGGTTCGGTCCTCAGCTCTGGAAAAAAAAAAAAAAAAGAAATGGGGGGGATTAATGTTTTTTGGTGTGTGGGGGTGTGTGTGGGTGTGTATGTGGAGGCCGTATGTCAATGTGCATATCTGTGATCGCTTCTGTTATCTTATTTTTTGAGATAGGATCTCTCACTGAACCTTGAGCTCATCAATTTAGCCTGCTTGGCTACCCAGTGAGCTCCAGGGATCCACCTCTTTCTACCCCAGCAAGTCACCACACCTAGCGTTTTCATGGATGCTGGAGATTGTGCTGAGCTCCTCGTGTTTGTGTCTGAAGCATTTTACCAACTGAACCATCTCCCAGCCCCAAACGAAACTATTTCCATGTTGCCCTCTTTGAAAGAGAGACATGGTTGAGTGGCAGACAGGGCCAGTGGCTCAGAACTCTTAACTATATGGTCTGTTCAGTTGAGAATTGTCCTTTTTGTGGGTGAGGGAAAATGCTGGCCTGCAGTGTGGTGACTCACCTGATAATCCTGCAGAATGAACCGAGTACTGAAGAACCTGGTTGGAAGCTGTGAAATACAACAGAGCAGCTACTGTGTGATTGAGTCTGCGGCTGAGTCTCAACAGTGTGAGGCTGGGTGAAGAAAGACAGTGGATGGGGCCAGCACGGAGTTTTACTAGCTTGATTGTGCTGATCTCACAGGCTGCTGCATATTTCAGAGCCCATTAAACTGTGCGTGTTCAATGTGTGCAGTTCAGTGTATGCCTGTGCTGTCTACTGTCTGTTAGGGAACATGTTGTAAATGGGAGGGAGGATTGGGAAGAAAAGATTCCCGGAGCCTTTGGGAACCAAGGCGTCACACAGTTACTAACATGAGGCAGGCTATGCTTTTTTGGGCCACAGGAAACTTCAGGATTTGGAGGCTGTGGAAGCAATTGCTTGCTGCAGTGAGTGTTTGGGAGGGGTCTCCACACCACTGGGCCCTTGCTGCTTCATAATGCTGTGCCACAGGGTGAGGGTGGGTCACTGATTTGTGGAAAATGAGGCAGTGGTATGAAAATGGGAGCCTGTTAGGTGAACCAGGCAGGGACACAGCAATCTTTTTGAATTTATTGGCTCATTAATATTGTGAAGATGGGTATGTTTCTTTTATAGCTGCATTAGATACTTATCTTTCTAAGGACAGGAATCGGTACAGTGCTACAAGAGAGAATGTACTTAAAAATCACAACATTACCTGTGGTAAAATTATCATAAAATCTACCGAGTGCTCAAGCGGGCCATGACTGCAGTTCTGCCCCCATAATGACAGGAAATGGTCGTCGGCGAAGTTGTTTTCCATGAAGCTGTGATGAAATCAACTAAAATGGTAATAAAGCAGAGTGTAAAAGTGAGGGACTCAAGTGAGATGTAAAAATGCAGAAGGTGTTAGGATGCTCGCATTGGCATCTTCCAGAAATGAATCTGTAAAATAGCGAATATGAATTGATTGAGATTTTCATTCACAAGTGTTATCCCTGCTGTGGGTCCCACAGTGCAGAGAGGCCAAATGCCTGTCCCCTAACCACAGCCCTGACCGAGGGGTGCTGCTTGGCTATGGTGATGGGTTTGGTGGAAGTGATAGTTAGAAAAGCTTGAAACCCATTTCCTTCCTTCTGACTTGAATCGGTCACCCTGGGTATATCTTCATGCTCCGGTGTTGCTCTGATGAATTCATGTTCAGTAGCTGCCTGTTACAGAAAAGAGGAGGTGCCTCTCAGTGACACCTCAGTGAACCGTAGAAACAATAAAATACAGACGATCCGAGATGTTCTATACCATAGGAGCAATGTTCATATTGACACTGTATTCAAAATAATAAGTCTGCCCCTTGTCACTGCTGCTGCCACCAAAAGGCAAGACGCCACCCCCTCTCTGCCGTAGCGTCAGCTGTCTGGCCTTCCCATGTCCTCTCCAGGCCATCCCAGAGTTAGCCTCTCAGAAGGCACTTTGACTCAAATTACGGCTTTCCGTTGCCCGTGGGGCGAAGTTTAGCGTCCTCACCATGGTCCTCACTCTCTGGTGCCAGCATATTGGCCCATCTGGTACAGGTCCTTGCCTGCTTTCTAGGCTCAGGCCTGGCAGGACTTCTTCTCATGCAGAAACCACAAGGCCTTTCCCCTTGCTGCTCTTCCAGGGGTACTTCTTTCTGCTCCTTTCTTCCTACCCTCACCTCACTGCCTTGCCCTTCTTCATTCAGGCAGTCTCTTAGTAACGTGAAGTTTCTATCTACTTTCCCTTCTCTAGAGAAGTCTTTTCTACCTCTTTCTCCTAGTCTATATTAAGGTTCTCTGGTTTCTTTTTTATATATAATCTTTTATTTACATACAATAATTAGTGAAAAAAAATTAAAACCAAATGTAACTTGTATAGAAAAAATATGGAGTGCTTCATGAATTTGCATGTCATCCATGTGCAGAGCCATTCTAATTAATCTGTGTATTGTTCCAATTTTAGTACATGTACTGCTGGTGCAAGCACTGTATCGAGTAAGTGTCTTTGTTTGACATTCAGAGATCCGGAATGTTCCTCTTAGACTACCTGTTTTCATTTGTAACTATAATGTCTTCACATTGTTTTCAATAGGAGGAACCAGTGGGGGAAGGGGAGAGGTGTGGCCTGCTCTAGTAGTGCCTGGATTCTTGACAAATAGACAGAAAGGAAGGAGGGGAAGAAGGATGGATGGACAAATGGACAAACAAAATGACATATTTCATTCTGAGGACCAGCTCAACCAAATCCCGTTCCCACTCTGTCTTTGAATTTTCTGTAATAAGGAAGACAGTGTTGAGTTTGGTGAATCTGTGACTAATGAGAACTGACTGCATCAGTGAAGTCATAAAAAGATGCTCTCCCTAAGCCTTTCTGATCCAGAACAAAGGGAGGCTTCTCCTGGAGCTTGGGGAGGCTTGTTTGGCTTCTAAATAAATCCAAAGTACAGAGTTGTGTTAATTGCAGACCTCAGATGATAACGTGTGCTCCTGGGCCGTACAAGGCCTTCTCTTTGACAGTTCCTCTTTGAGCCCTACTCTTGGCCCCTTCTCTGTATAACAGCGCTAGTGTGTTTAATTATTTCCTTAACATGTGCATTTTTTTTTTCCAGAATAAGGCTAATGGTTGGGGAATGTTTTGATTTTAAGAGCTGTTCTCTGCTGTGAGTCATCTAGTTTTTGCTTCTCTCATCCCCTATGCTAAGGTCTATACGTCACTGTGTCTCGGGATTCTCATGGCTGTGATCATCCCATATGCTAAGGTCTGTACGTCACTGTGTCTTGGGATTCTCACGACTGTGATCATCCCATATGCTAAGGTCTATACGTCACTGTGTCTCAGGATTCTCACCACTGTGGTCTTGTGTTAGTGAATGTCTATATCCCCAGGTGCTGGACAGCTGCACTTTAGCATCTTGTCACCTCCTGAGAGTCCTGCAGGTCAGTGCGGTTGTCCTCCACTCTTTGATGCACTCTCCAGAGGGCCCCTTGTGTCCCCAGCCTCCCTCCTCTGGGGGACCGTGTACAAGAGGGAGGTCTTACGTAGAAAGCACCACAGGCTCATCTTGCCCCATGCTTCCTGATGACCTTGCTGCCTGCCCATACCAGTTCATATTCCCACCACCAGTACGTCAAATGTGTGGCTTTGCACCCGTGCCGGCCGTACAGCAGTGTGGCATCGTTTTGGTTGAAATTGATACCTTATTTCTAGTCAGTTTCTCCTTACTGCTGCTGCCCCCACCCTAGTGCCAGCCACTGCTGTTCTCCTCATCATCCCTGTGGTGCGTCCACTTAGCAGTGGCCTCTGACCCCTCTAGGCCATCTCACTGTTCTGTCTGCAGCCAAGGTAATCTGTCTGGAAAAATCATTAAAAAAAAAATCACAGACCTTCTCACCTTTCACCTGCTGAAGGAGAGACATCCTGATGATGCTGACACTTGTCTTCCTTGGACACATGTTGCCTCAACATGATAAGTTTTCAAAACAATATTGACTCACCTGGCTAATATTTATTTTAGAATTTTTATATCTATTTGCTTAAGTAAAATGAACTTATTCTTGACCATCTCTAGGCTGATTGGAAAGCAAAGTTATATTAAAATGCCTTGAATAGCTATCCAGGTGGTGGTGGCACACATACACCTTTACTCCCAGCACTTGGGAGACAGAGACAGGCAGATCTCTGTGAGTTCGAGACTACCATGGTCTACAGAGCGAGATCCAGGACAGCAGGGCAACACAGAGAAACCCTGTCTCAAAAAACAAAACAAACAAAAAAGCTGCAAATTGCTTCCTCCTCTTTGCTTTGTCTGGACAATAAAATGCACATTTTCTAACTCTTAACCTAGATGTCTTCAGCATTCCAGGTATGAACTTGGTTTGCTGAGCTGCCTTCCTGCAGGTTTCTTACTAGCACTTGACTGGTAGGAGTTAACATGCCTCTGAGACCCTGATGGCCCTGGTGGGAGTTAAGCGACCATGGGCACAGAATGGTGTAATAGTGTGTGTTCCTTCGGTGCCACTGACAGCTGTCAGCAGCTGCATAGTGAGTTGGTGTCTGTTCTCATCCAGTCCTCCTAGCCACAAAAATTGTGATATA
Source organism: Peromyscus nudipes (assembly GCA_902168325.1). Classification (NCBI taxonomy): domain Eukaryota; kingdom Metazoa; phylum Chordata; class Mammalia; order Rodentia; family Cricetidae; genus Peromyscus; species Peromyscus nudipes. Next base: position 51,430 of record CABHPH010145404.1, on the reverse strand, counting down.
TACATTGTGTCTAATAGGACAGGGAGGAACCGGCCATAGAAACATGCTTCTGGGCTTTACTCCTTCTACATCCTTTCTGGAGTCTTCCCTACTCCTGTATTTCTGATTTTTTTTTTTTTTTTTTGGTCACTCCCGAGGGAAACTGAGTAATTTGAGCTTAAAAATAACAAGATTACCAGAGGGTGACTTTGGCAAGATTGGAATAATGGGCAGCCCAGGAAGAGGGTTTGGGCCCTGTACATTTGCCAGATACTGAGACTTAACTCCTAAAGGCAGGCGACTTCACCAGCACTCAGCTCATGACATCAGGCTCCACACAGAGCAGCTGAGAGAGCTGGGCAGTATATGCCCAGTCTGGTTAATTGAAGCTGTTTCAGTCAGCATTGCATCGTTAGTCTCTGGACTCAGTCTCAGCTAGAGCACGATCAGGATTCATGACATTGCTGTTCTGACGTCCCCCATTCTTCTGAGGATGTATTGCTTTAAACCATAACAGTAATTTTCATATCATGTTATTTTTATTTTTCAACTGGCTGAAGACACAGCGAAGGCAGAGAATATTATTCTTCAGACAGAAACTGTCTGGCATGCACAGCCTACAGAATGGCAATTAAACTGAGCTCCAGACTGACAAACAAGCTGTAAAGCAGAAAGGCAGGATTTCTGTGGAAGATCAGTTATAATAATTTTATATCTGAGTGTTTTACATTTGTGACATTTTGTATAATAAACAATTAACTGCCTGCTTTTGACATTTCAAAGTTAATGTGAGGGAAGTTATACAACAGCCGCCGTGAGCATCACCTCCCCAAGTGAAGTGGCAAGTGGCTATCAGCCTCCAGGTCTGTGAGCCCTATTATTCCACTGCACATGCTGAACCTCTCTGCCACCAGCCGGCAGTTCATTGGCTTTGATAAACAAGATAATTGATATAAATGGAGGTGTTCTTCTCCAAAATGGTTTCCCAATTGCAGGTTTTTCAGGCTGAAGGTATAATTTTCTTTGTGTCCCATTACTGTTAATCTCTAAATGGACAGATTAGTTAATCTGCCTGCCTTCCACGAGAAGACATTGGGTGAGTCACCCTCAACAAAGCCGACAAAACATTGGGGGAAACTAGAGCACAGGAAAAATGTACGGTCACATTGATGATCAGGAACATGGGGACTTTCAGCAGGAGGTTTAGAGCTGGAAAGGCAAGAACTATAGCGTAGAGATGAAGAAGAGGTGCATCCTCCTCAGGAAAAGGACAGAAGACCCGTGGTCAGCCAGTTGTACCATGTGGTCACTGGGCCCACGTGAGGAGATTGAGCAGAGCCATCACTGCTTGCTTGCTGCGTTGTTGGAATAGGCTAGGCTTTGCAGAGCTCACTTTATACCATCAATTAGTACTCAGCCTGCTTGGCCCTCTACTATGTGGCTTTCTTTATGGAGTGTCAAGGATCGAGCCTGCAGAAGAGCTCTGCAAGTTTGCACCCAGATCTGAAGTCTGCTCAGAAAAACCTCCCCCCCCCGTGTGTGTGAGAGGGGGGGGTATGTGTATATTAAGTGCAACAAGGAGGAATGAATGGGAAATCAAGTGGGTAAGTGCTTGGGAGAGAGTTACATAGAGACTATCCACGACTCCCCAGGGGAATATTGTGCTACTTATCACTTAGACTCTTGATGGTTCAAAACCATAATAAGAAACCTTTGGAGTACCTTTGTAGCACGAATTGTCTTAATAAAAACAAACCCGGAGCCAAGTATTGGGGTGAACGCTGAAAGATCAGAGAAACGGAACCAGCCACAGCTAACCTCACCTCGCCAGTTCCTCAGCTGATCTTGTTTCCTCAAACTGGAAGCCTCTGTGTTCTCATCCAAATGGATCTCAGCTGAACTGCTGCTCAAAAGCCTAAAAGCTTAAGCAGACTAAAAAGCCTCTAGTTCCTGGTCTTCACACCTTACATACCTTTCTGCTTCCTGCCATCACTTCCTGGGATTAAAGGCGTGTGTCATTATGCCTGGCTGTTTCCAGTGTGGCTTTGAACTCAGAGATCTAGCTGGATCTCTGCCTCCGGAATGCTAGAATTAAAGGTGTGTGTGTCACCATTTTCTGGCCTCTAGTGGCTATTCTGTTCTCTGACCCCAGATAAGTTTATTAAGGTGCACAATATTTTGGGGAACACAGTATCACCACATACCTTGATCATTCTAATATTTAGTTTGAAAACCAGTTTGCACCCTGAGCAAGGAAAGCCCTGGTAAGATGAGCTGTCTCCCAGACAGTCCTCTGTGGTGGGCTACCACACCGCCTTTCAGATCCAGCACACCAAGGGTGCTTTACTGTCCAGTTTAATGTCATCTCTTCGCTGAGCGGTGGGCTCCTCCCGCCTCCTTCCACTTTTGAAAGGTTAGCCTTTCTTCAGAACAGTACAGGTTTCCTGCAACATCTGTCAGCTTGGCAACGAGCACACCCCAAGGAAATGATGAACATTTGAAGACCATCTAAATACTGCAGGGGACCTTTCCTTTCCTCTCCTCTCCCTCTGCTCCTCTCTTCTCCCTCCTGTCTTCTCCTAAGGAGAGTGGGACAGCCACCTGGCATTTTTCACTCGTGGTCGTGCTGATAAATTGTAAGCCCACTTACAGCTGTGACTTTTTTTAATGAGTTTTGATTTTCTCTGCACTATGATAGCCCTTGCAACCTTCAGGCAGAACTGGCCTGGAAGGCAGCTGTGGGCAGAAGCTTTTGTTTAACCAAGGAGTCTGCTTGGCCCTGGACCGTTAGCACAAAGGTTTCTTTGCTCTAATGACTCAGATGATCTTGATCTGATTCAGTAGGTCAGAAATTGCTGTCCCCAGCAAATATCGACCAGAAGGAACTGCTTTCTCGGTTATTCTGAAACTGCCAGCTGCATATTACACTAGCAGGTGCTAATAGTTTTTTGCAGGTCAGTAGAATTGTTATTGGCTCCTCCTTCCTTTACCCCCATCCTTGTACAATCACAAGGTGGCTCACGAGCACACAAATCTCCTTGTGTGACTTTCAGACCTGAAATGGCAGGCCCACTTACCATTCCATGGGGGAGACCTGGCTCTTGGTGGCTGCGGAAGGACCACATCCACAGCTCCTTTGTCTAAAACTCAAATGCTGTGTAAAACTCCCCTAACTGAGCGGCTCGTGTCACAGGAGGTGGGGAAAAGAAGGGAAGCTCTCTTTAGCACACAGCAGAAAACTGAGTTGGAAGTGGGAAATGACTTCCTTAAGATTGCTTAGAAAACTGGTCTCACCGTCAGGGTTAGTTTTGGAGTCCCTGCTTTCCAGCCTTGCCTTTTGTAGTGACTCTAGACAGAAGATGGAGAGTGGAGGCATTTCTCCCTCAGGCCAGAAGTATGGTGACAGGAAAGCAGCAGGGCTAGAATGCAGCACATGAACTTCCTCACGGATGGGAAAGTAGTTAAGAATGTTGTTTTAGAATGCCGTGTCTGTTGTGTGCTCCAGAGTACAACTGCAGATCACTGAGGTAACTAGGGAGAGCAGTGAAAGGCTTCCTTTTATTTTCTTATAGACGAGTCTTTTAAAAATCATCCTCTGTAAATCAACGAAGAGCCATAGCATCGTTTGTTTCCTCCCTGTAGATTAACCTTGGCCCCCAGAAGGTCATATGAACTGTGCTTTCCTGGTGGCATTTCCTGGTAACTGTAACACTTCTGCAGTGTTAGTGCAGCTGTCCCAGCACACTCCAGGCTCCAGCCAGCCTTGAAACTGGGTGGCCACATTCCCAGAGTCCCTGTGAGCTCCCTGCCCAGGGCATCATCACCTCAGCTTGCCATGGCCCTGATGGTGCCTGAGCCGAAAACTCAGAGGTTTGAGAGACGAGCTATTCCCTTGGCGGTTCCCTGGGCTTGGTGAAAGAGCCCAGTTTTCAACCTAGGGGTCAGAAGCCTCTCCCACCATTACCCGTACATTTGCTCCTCAGGCCAGTTGTGCTGTGCTGAGATCCCTCTCTGCTAGTCAGCCCGGGGCCAACTGGAAGCCATGGCCTGTGAGAACCCAGTGTTACTGTCAACCTCTCTTTATGTCCCGAAGGGTTGTGGCAGGAGGTGGTGTGGAGTTTGAGCAGCATCCTTGCACAGATCCAGTAGAGACTTCTCTGGAATGTCAGGAACCTGTGTGATGTTTGAAAACTTCACCATTGCTACCACTTTTAGTGGAAACTTAAATTTTATACTTACTGATGCTCTTTAAAGAAACATTCAAGTTTAAGACTCAAGGGCTATTTGTGATTGTAGAACCAATCTGACTTTAGCTTGTGGAATTTAGAACCAGATGCAGCCTCCAGCTTAAACAAAGAAAAGCTACCGGTTTATTAAAGGGTTAGCTAAAAATAACAGTAGCTTCCTGACAGAAGGCCTAAGCATCCACACTTGTGGGACTTTTCACAGCATTTTGCACAGTCTTATTCTCTGGACAGGGTGAAAAGCTACTTCCCATCCCTAAAAGGGCATCTCTACTCTGAGGTCACAAAATTGTTGTCATCTGACAAGTGGCTTAATACAGTACTGTGGAACAAGGACATTCATTGGTTTTAACATCTTTCAAGACATAAGGAAACATAATCCCTATAAAAATCTTCCAGTACACTCATAGCAAGATGCCTTTCCTTTAGGTTTCCCGAACTTGCAAAAGCAGTTTCAGTGACTGCTGTGTGCCGGGTGTTTTTCCAGGAGAGCAGTATGAGTAACTTCTCAGTGCAGAGTCTCTTTCTCCGCAGAATGTGTCATTGCAATGGGACACTGCCTGCGTGCAGACACAGGCTGGAGGCCTGGCTGTCTCTTCTTGCAGCTGGAGATGCCTTGGTCTAAGATTTCAAGGCTCCCCTCCAGAGTGACTCCCGCTTTGACACACTGTAGTGGTCACTGCTGCTGAATATCGCATGCTTGATTCTTGAAGGTTTTTGGAAAATTTATCAGCTAAAACCTCCAGCATTTAAACTTGGGATTTCCAAACCACAGAGGAGAGTCGACAGTCTGGCTAGATAGCAGTGTGTTTGCCTTCACAGGCCCCGGTGTGAGGAGAGAGTGAATTCACTAATCCCTGTCAGCTTACATATTTAAGGTTCGCTGTCCTTAGCCCATCCCTCTTCAGTTTCCAAGAGTATCCTTGTCTGAGTTCTCATCTTTCAGAAAGTGACCGACTTACTCGGCAGTATTCAGAACTAGAACTTCAGAGAGCTGCCAGGTTTGAGGGATGGGGCTGGAAGTACATTTGAAGGTTGGAAAGCTTGCTTCCCTCGTTGCTGGTCAAGATGGAGCCCAGCTTGATTGTACAGTGTGGAGAGTGTGGTGTGGACAGATGTGTTGACATAAAGTACAGTTCTGGGCGTGTGGCAGTGTGGCAGTGGGAACTGGCACAGGAGTGATCAGAGTGTGTGAATTGACACTCACCTACAAGAGGAAAAGCAAGAAGAAAGCAGAGCACAGGGCTGTAGGCCAGGGAGGGCTGTGGTCTCCTTTCTCCCTGTGGTTCTCTGCAGGGACTGGGGAGTCAGTGGTACTGCCTGGCCCTTTCTGGGTTGTGGGGAAGGGGTTTGGGGAGTTCTTCTCCCGGAGGAACCTGGAGAAGCTTTGGCAAATGATCACATGCCACTTGTAATCAATGACTTTTTTCCTCGGATGTGATGTAACACGTAGTTAATAGTGATTTCTCTTCTGATATATAAAACCAGGCATCAGTGTAACTCGGTGGGTGCCTGCTTTGAGAAATGCATTTGTGCAGTGTTTTGAGAGTTCTCAAGAAAGATGGCCTTGTTCTCTAATTAGCTATTGTTCGTTTACAGCTGTTCCTACAAAACAGCTGTGGGTACTTTTTCCTTTAGAAGAATGCAGCAGAAGGTTGGGTTCCAGTTGGCTTAGAAGCTTGTCTAATCAGCAACAAGTTATGTACAGGCCTGGGGATGGGCCCTGGGGCTATTAGCCTCCTTAAAATCCAACAGCAGTGAAACTGGGGAGATGTATAGGTAAGCCCTTAAGCTAAAAATGGCCTTCCTTATCTTTTTAATGAGAAAATACTTTGTGTCTAAATCTTGGCACTCTACTTAGAAAATATTCTAAGAAAAATGTATTGTGAGTCCATTAAGCACTTATTTGGTGAATAAGGGGGGTGGGGGGTGTTAGAAATCAACTTTGTATCTGACAGCCAGGAAGACAGAAGATAAAGCCCGCCACAAGTACGGGGTCTGAAGAGAACAGTCTACTGTAGGAGCCAAGTGTTGTTTCATTTGAAAAAAAAAATCTGCTTCAAGAAGACTTTTCTCAGGGCTGGAGAGATGTCTCATTGGTTAAGGGCACTGGCTGCTCTTCTAGAGGTCCTTAGTTCAATTCTCAGCACCCACATGGAGGCTCACAACTGTCTGTAATGGTATCTGATGGCCTCTTCTGGTGTGCAGATATATATGCAGAGTACTCATATACATGAAATACATTTTTTAAAAACCTTTTTTTTAAATTAAAGTTTCTCCCATGTCTGTAGATGCTCTCTAGATACAGTCAAATAACAGGTGGTCATTCTTATCTTTAAATATAGCTGGTACAGGCGTCCCCTCCAGTCACGTCCTAGTGAACTAACACTGCCATTTAAAAAATGTATGGCTCCTGAGTGAAGTTTACTGGCAGGCTGTTGGTCACCACTGGCACTACCTAAGAGTGGGGAGCTATGAGATGTTTTCAGATGGCTTTTCCTGCCTCCCCCCAGCCCAGGTACTCCGTTCTTCATACACTTGCAGAATGTGTACACTTTGTTAACATGCAACTTTTGCATTCAGAAGCAACAAATTAAATTTGTCTGAACAGAACTGCTGTGTGCATGGAGGGGAAAAGTAATTTCTCCCCAAGCAGTTCCCCTGTTTCCTGCTCCTAGCCCAGGCTGTGGTGACAGGAGTGGAGCTGGGGATGGCAGCGGAAACCCGGAAGAGATTGGTGCAAGCTGCTGGGTTCTGGCAGCAGGGGTTTGTAAACAAAGTGACACAAATTGGGGCAGAAATTCCAGCGGGACCGGGCAGGAGACTGGAAGCCTGGAAATACAGCACAAAGCCGAGTCCCGTCCAGATGGTGTTTTTAATAAATGTATCAGGCTCATATGAAAGACAGTAATGAACGTTCTAAATGGGGAGTGGCCCATTCCTCTAGGGAGAGCAGCTGCACACGGTCCCTGTGCTGCAGCCAGGTAGGGACGCTGATTCCTCCCAGCACAAAGACCGCAGAAGGCATTTTGACTCCTATGTATTAGGCAGGCCAGGTAGGCAAGCTGAGGCTTGCATTTCCAGAAGAATTAATAATCCAAGTATTTCCTGCGGTAAGGAAGGAAATAGCCTCTAGTTGGTATAGTCAGTAGTGACATTTGGGACAAACATCTCCTGTCACAGCTCCTATAATATGATTAACTTGGGAGAGGAGAAAGAATATGGCCAATATTGTATATATACAATATATTGTATTAAAAATTTTAAAACAATAAAAATAATTACCTGGGGAAAAAACAGATGAAAGATCTTTTATGTCTTTTAAAGCCACCTTCCTTTTTCCACTGCAAAATGGTTTCTTGTCCAAAGTATTTTACTCTACTGTGGGTGGCCAGACTTTGAGTTCATAGATCAGATTTTGATGAAAGATGTTACGAGGACAGAAGGGCCATGTGCTTATGTACCAGCTCTGCTGCCAAGGCCGCTGGCCCTTCTCTGTCTAGGTCAGGACCCAGAGATTGATCGTGCCTTACTTTCCTAAGGAAATTTGCCCCAAGACAGTGGTGTTTGTCCACTTTCATCCGTAACCTCAGATTTGTGTGCCTTTGGAGGAGGAGCTCTGCTTACAAGATGTAATGCCACAGCCTCATAGAGCAGTGGGAAAAGAAACAGGAGCCCCTGCCCTTAGGAAACTCACCCACTACACCTCAGGGCAGATTAGCCAGACTTATCTACTGCCTTGCATATTAAGGACTGGGACAGGGCTGAAGTGATTACCATCAGACGACAGTGGTTTGCAGGAGGCCATCACCCATGGCTTCTGGACCCACATCCTGTCCTCCCCGTCCCACTTGCTGGCATCGGTTGCTTTTTGCATTGATCCAAACCAAGAAGAAGGAATGGAAATGAAGAGGGGGCAGTGTTTGCTGTGGTACTCTTAAGAGGCAGGAGATGGAGTCGGCTTCCAAGTAGCTATTAGAGTTCCAAGAACGGCTCTCTTGAAAAGAAGCGTGAGCATGATTAGATGACACGGTGTAGTGGTCTGTGATTACCTTGGTGTGTGCGCATGTGTTCTGTGGTTGGCTGCTTCTATAAGGCCTGACTGTCAGTGTCTGTCTGGCCTGGTCTGGCTTCCCAGTGAACACAAGGCCGGGTTTGCTGTAGCCTGTGACAGTCCCTGGTGTCCATGGCTGATCGAGTCACATCATCTAGGGACAAAGTGCTAAGTCAGTCACTTACAGTGTACGTGGGAATTATTGCACTCTGGAGTCTGCAAAGACAACTAGGAAAACTGAGTTGTCTCCCAAGCATGTCAGCATTTGAAATAATGATTGGCTCGGGGTGGGAGGGCAGAGACTCACCATCTTGTTCCCCCTCCCCCAGCTGAGGACTGAACCCAGGGCTAGGCAAGTGCCCTACCACTGAGCTAAATCCCCAACCCCACCATCTTTGATTTTTATAAATGGTGTTTAAAATGTGTGAAGAAATTCAAATGTTCCTGTGTAGGAAAGTCCCATGAGCACTACCCATCAAAGGTTTGGAGAGTGGAAGGATGGGTACACTCATCAGGAATTAGAGCATTGCCAGACTTTGGAATCCGTCCTCTAATAACCCGGTTACAGAACAGAAGGGAGGAAATAATGGAGAGAAGAGCTCAATGAAGCCGGAAACAAAGAACAGACTTCCAGTGTTGGCTCTATGAAAATCCTACTAAAGTGGGCAGATGTGCATAGGAGCGGATGAAAACAGAAAGAAATATGTGCAGGAAAGGGAGAAAAAAGATGAGAATGGGCAATCCACAGAAGAAAGATTGAGGGTTATTTTATAGGAGAAAAGGGAAAATAAAGTTCATTTGACAAGGTGAGAGACAGAACCCATACTGATACACCAATCACTCCCTGCTGGTTTGGTTGACTTCCCTGAGTGGCTGAGGAAATGGAGCAGTGGGTGGAGAGTGTAAACTTTACAAGTAATTGGATGACTAATTTGGTAAGATCTATGGAAGCTGAAGGCCCATACATCCATAGCATCATATCCCACCATACCCATGAGTGTATTTCTGTCTCTGTGTATGTCTGTACATGTGTATGTACATATATTTACACATTTCTTTAAAAAAAAAAAAAAAAGAAACTCTTACCTAGAAACTTAGAAGACACTTCTCTTTGTAGTGGCAAGGAAAGAAAAATGTTAACAATCTAAATGTCCCTAGGGAGGAGATTACATTTTATAATGTCCATAGATTGCACATAGGACAAGGTGACTTTGTGCCCTCCTTTAATCCCAAGTTAAGTAAGGTCGTGTGACTTGCAGTGGACTTGAAAGGTGAGTAAAGGGATATACCCCTTTAGGAAAAACATTTGAAGAGCTGCTGTTGTTGTTCTGGGACCTCTGAAAGGTTTCATCAGCAGAGCCACCTGGTTGATGGACTGCAGAACTTGAGTGGATGATAATGTGTCTGAGGGCCGGCCGACCGGGGCTGTGTATTTCTGCCAGGCTACTTCCCAAAGCTCTTGGTCTTCTGCTTCCTAAACCCTGCCTTTCAAATCCCAGAAGGCTCCTTTTCCCGGGAGACAGAGGCAGCAGGCTTTACCCTCCAAGGGATAGCATTCACCTCTGTTTTAAGAGTCATAGGGAGCTTCTTTCTGAGCCCTCTTTCTGCCAGGAAACCGTCCTCATGGGGACTTGCACGGTGTTTCTACTCTTGCTTTGGAGTAAGGGACTCATCACCAGAAACGCCCACCCCTCCTCTCTGCGGTCCTTGTCTGTGGGTGGTCTTCCTTATCTAGAGAGCAAAACAATTAGTTGTCAGGGATTTGAGTGCAGGCTTGTCCCACTTTGAAAATAAACTCATTGTTATAAGACAACATGAAGTTATTTACTCTGCACCACTAGCAGCTGGAGTGTTTTAGAATGGGGAGTGGTGGTCGTGTTACTCACTGTCTGTCTTTTCCGAGTGGCTAACAGTAGATTGAGGTTAGATGACTTGACTGTTTCAAGAGGAGTGTAGGTTTTGATTACATACATGAATCCTCAGCCCCAGGGCTTCTCATGCCCTTGTCTTTTACCATTCTCATCTTAGTGTTTTGATAGTCTCTACATACTGAGCAGCTATAGTTTGGTGGGAGCCCTTGACTTTTATAGATGAGCAGGTTGATATGGACTTGAAGTATAGAGAGAGACTCAGAATCAAAACACAGCTGTTTTGTCAAGACCCAGCAGCTCCTGAGCAAAGGAAGGCCCCTTTCTGGCCACGCAGTGGGAACACAGTGGAGTGGTCGGGTGAAAGCAACTGTGTATTCTGGAGAGGGACTGGTAGCGTGTCTTGGGCCCCTTTCCTGCTCTACAGATTGTGAATTGCTGGATGCATACGTTTCCACTCAACATATATGTAGCTGTAGCTCATTAGACCGTTACTGGTTTGATTTAACTCCCAGAAACGCATTAAAAAATCCATCTGAACTGATGAAAAGTTTCTCATTGAGTTATGTTTTACAGTGTATTTCCACATTCTGTTATCATGCTCTTTATAATGAAATACTTAAGAATTAATTGCTACATATGGTTTGGATATTCCAGCCTCAAGTTCAGTTTTTGTTTGTTTAATTACTTGGCATGGAAACTCCTATCTGAAGATAATGGAGATGTTCTAGTTTCCCTTTTATTTTGATCTGAGATGCTAATTAATTAGTTTTGTTCTGAGCATGCTGTAGGGATATCATGGCTTCTCTTATCCTGATGCTGGATCTCATGCTTTGGATTCACAGTTCCCATGGAGAATGTTGCAACAATCGCTGATTGTGCCAGTGTGATCGAAGGAGTCAGTCGGAGCCGAAATGCCTTGCTGAACGGGGACACTAAGAATTATGACTGGGATTCTGGCTACACGTGTCACCAGCTGGGAAGTGGTGCAATTGTGGTTCAGCTGGCACAGCCATACATGATTGGGTCAATACGGTAAGATTTCTTTGCATTTGTTAGTTCAAAGAGTACAGATACACATAATCACCAATAGCTTCACAGAAGAAATTCTGCTAAGATTGGAGGCAGGGCAGGGAGATACCAGCTGTCCGTTTGGAGTGTTCTGAAATGAGACTTGGAGTCAGCAGAGAGGAGAGGACTGGCTGAGAAGCCTCTCTCTGAGGATCTTACTACTTCTGCAGTTGGAGACTTACAGGGTGAGGTTGGGGGCTGGTGTGGTTAAAAAGCTGTTTTCAGCTTCAATAAACACCTTTGCACGTGAACTGGAGACCCAAATAAGAAGCCTGGTGCTAGACAGTCTTTTTAGTGGCCTTGTGTTTGAGTTTCTTCTTGACCCGTTTTGTTTTAAGAAAGGAGCTTTCACTTTGCATGACTTACAGGATTTTATTAGGTTTTAAGTTTGAGACTGGTGACGTTCCCAGAAAGTTAGTTCTCAGGGGTAGATACTGTTGGTTTACATCTGTCTGCTTTCTCCTCCGCCCATCTTCTCCCCTCCTCTCTCCTCCCCTAGCATCCTTTCCCCTCCTGTCTTCTCTCCCTTGGTCCTAAGGAGGCCTTTGAAGGGTTCATATAGGAAAAAATAAGTATCTGTCTACCTCAGTCTGCCGAGGGTGGAGGTGTTGGCAGGTCGTGACTGCCCCCCACCTGGCGCTTTTCTTCACTTGGCTTCCTCCTCCCTGCTCTGTCTTAGTCTGTAGGAAGAGCCAGCAGAGGAAAGTAGACAGAGGCAGTGTAGCAGACACAGGCTGTACTCTTTTTGCTCAGGACAACGACCACAGCCCACTGCTGCTCTGTGGTTCCCACATGTGCTGAGGAATCAGTGCTGGATGTCTTGAAGTGAGACTGTTAGATTTCTTCATTCCAGTTAACCCCATTTCGTCAAGAGCTACATCATAGGCCAAGTATCATAGGAGATAAGCGTGGGGCTAAGCACAGGGCCAGATGAACTCACAAGCCGTACGCACTCTTTTCTGAGCTGTGTGCATTCACTACTGTGTTCTCATCGTCTGCCTAACAAGCATTCCTAGGACTTTGGTCATGGGTGATGTAAACTGTGTCTGTAGTTCCCTTTGCAGTCTGTCCCACCTCACAGATGTGCTGCTAACAGTTGTCTTTCCTTTGTCTTCTGGCACCGTCTTCCTACAATTTCTGGAAGATTACCGATCGTGTCTCCTAGATTACATCTGCAATTTCTTGCAGCAGGCTTGGGGTGTAACTCATCTGAGCCAGAAGACTTGAAATCATTTAAATTGACTCGACACTTTCTCTCACTTCCCCTGTTTGGGACTTCAATTTTCCCTTTATTATGTTTGTTCTGCCATTTCTAATTTGAGGACCAGTCTTCTTACCAATGAAGATTGAAGCAAACAGGCAACTTGGTACCTCTGTCCAGTCTCCTTAATGGCTTCTGAATCCCATTCACTTATCTAGTACTGGGTACTCTTCCCTCCACCACACCATCTAACTCTGTCCACGTGTGTCTCACAGCAAGCCAGCTAAAGTGGAATTCTGTGGTCCTTCCCTTCCCGTCCCAGTCACCTTACCTCGTCTCAGGATTCGCCCTTGGTTTGGTGGCACCAAGCCAGAACCACAAGGTCTTCCTAAATTTGTTCCCCTCTTGTATCTCTTCCTTGCTGCCCAGAAGTCCTGAGGGTCCGTGCTGCTGCCTCCTAAACAGCTCCCAGAGTCCCTCTCTTCACTGTCCCACTGTAGAACCCAGTGAAACCTTCGTGGTGCCTCTTCTTTCTCTACATGCTCCACCATTTACCCTCTCTTCCCCACCACACCAACCCTGACTCCCTTTGCCCAAAGCAGGCGTGGTGAGTGCAGAGGAAAACAGTGTTAGTGACCTCTGTTACAGCCTGGTCTCCTGTGTCTTCAGCACCCAAGCTGCTCTGTCCGTCAGTCTGGAGGTCCTGTACTCGTTTACACCATGCTTCTGAGTCTTGGCTCATACTCATCCCATTCACTTCACTCTTCCTCCCTCTTACCTCTTCGGTCTTCCTGAACCAACTGTGGGAATGCTGGCCACCCTCCCACCATCCTCTGAGCTTCCTGAGACACCCTCTGTCTTAGCTAGGGTCCTGTTGGTGTGATCAAGTGCCATGACTGAAAGCAGCTTGTGGGTGAAGGGTTTATTTCAGCTTTAAACTCCTGGCCCACACCCTGTCACTGAGGCAAGTCTGGGCAAGAGGTCAAGGCAGGAACCTGGAGGCAGAACTGGAAAAGAGGCCATGGAGGAGTGCTGCTTACTAGCTTGCTCCTCCTGCTTTCTTACAGAACTCAGGACCACCTGCCCACGGGTGGTACTGCCTCTCTGGGCCCTCCCACATCCATCAGTAATTAAGAAAACATCCAAAGACATGTCCACAGGCCAGTCTTTTGGAGGCATTTTCTCGATAAAGATTTCCTCTACCCAGGTATGTCTGGGTTTGCGTTAACTTGACAGAAACCAACCACCACAGCTTCATCAGGCACCTACACTGGGTGTAGAACTCGTGTTATTTGTACCAGTTGTTGACTTGTCCTTCCCTCCCAGCCTCGCTTGCTGCATGGGGTCTGAGGTAGCTCCAAATCAGTTTTGCATGTGCCCCTGAGGTAGTCTTTGTGGACAGCCTGAGAATTACAACCAGGTTTAAGAGGAAATTTACAATTTTAGATTCAGCAGAGACCCTGGGAGATGGTTGCCAGGGTGATAGCTCAAGCAAACAAGGGCTTGTCCTGGGGCAGGGCCACCTTGGCCTCTAGCTCTACCAAAGACTTGAATTCTGACTCTGTCTCAAGAAAAGTGTGTGTGACTGGGGCTCCAGGCAGATAGGATGGGCCCGCCTGGTTTTGTCTAAGTGTGGAATGCAATGGTTCCTCCAGACAGTCTCTTTTTTCCTGACTCAGAGGAGAGACAATGAGCAGGCACACAACCTGAGGCAGAATTGTTTATCTCATCACAGTGTGGCGCCTCTAACTTCCTGAAGCCCACTATTGTTTCTTCAGTAAGAAAATCCATTCAGCTGAAGCGCTGTATAACTAGCCAGGCATTCAAAGAGGCACGTCTTGGTGAAGCTGACATTATGTTGTCAGGAACTGCATTTGCCTCTTCTGTGACATTATTAAGAGGAAAGGGAGGGAGGTTTCCTGGCCACCGATGCCCGTGGACAGCACTGGGTATTTTGGCAAGTTGCAGCTACAGCAGGTATTGTGCCCAGGTAGACGTTTATTGATGGGAAACTAGGTCAGTGGCACCTTCTCCTGGGGATGACGGTTGACCGGCAATGGGCTGATTAGTCAGTAGCATTTGACCCACAGCTTCTATTGCTCATGATGACTAGCTTGCTGTCCTTGTCACTGTGTCTGTAGCCACCCAGCGGTTGGGAATCCACACCTACAGGGCAAGTGTTAAGAGAGCTGAGATTCATTCTCCCCAGCACAATGGCTGCAGAGCTGGAAACCTGGAAACTCATCCCCCCCACCCCCGTCACATAAGCTTTGAAAATACTGATTTCTTTACAGCTGGTGACTTCTCAGGCAAAGGGCTCAATGGTTGATGTTCTTTATTCCCCCTTTGGTACACAGTGTGCTATGGATAAGACCTTTCCTTCTTTGAGAGCTTGCCATGTGGCTAGGCAGGCAAGCAGAGCTAGCTTTCCTGGCAGAGAGAGTGCTTGGGCTCCACGGTCAGCAGAGCCCAGTCCTGCTAGTGTGTCTGGATAAGTAAGTGCCCAGTGGTATCCTAGGAAGAATGGCTGGAAACATGATCTCTGATCATCTCCCTATCCCATCATTTTCTTTCTTTCATTCATTCCGCAGACACTTGGCTCTTTTCTTCTGTGTGTCAAATACTGTGGTAGATGCCTAGGGTACAGCATTGAGTAAACAAGCTGAGCACTGACATGGTCTTGGAGCTGACATTCAGGGCAGAGATGTAAGAAAGAAACAAGCATTTTTTTAGTATCTCAGTTCTTGGAAGAACTATGAGGAAGTCAGGAGGAGGGGAGGAAGAGGAGGAAACAAAAGGAGGAGACAGTTGAGTCTCAGACTGGGTGGTCTGAGAAGGGGACCTGTGAGCAGAGCGGAAGGACGGTCGAAGCAAGCACCCCTGGAGATCCAGGGTAAGGACCACAGACAGCTGCCAAGGCCTGGTGGAGGGAGAACAAGAGGCAAGGCCTGCCAGATTGGGGAGCTGTTACTGTCTCCATACTTAGCACCAGCTCCCCAGACCAGCTCCCCGGCACCTCCCATCACAGGCTTTATGAATGCCATTGTGGGAGAAGAGGAAGAGATGGGGCCTGACCACAAGCCCTTGAGGTGCCTTCTTGCCCTGCCTGGGTGCTTCCAGCATTTGCCTTGGGCAGGACACGCCTCCTAGGCGGTGGAACTGGAAACAAAGCAGCTGGTCCTTGTTGCTAGGTTTACGGGCACCGCAGACTTTACTCACTTTTAGGAAGAAAGAGGGATTTCCAGGAATGTGCCTTAGAAGTAGGTAATTGAGTAGTAATTACACCATTTCCATGGCATTTTAAAAACATTAAAATTTAAATAACAGGAAATCTTCAGAGGCCTGACCACATAAAAAGACCAGGCTAGAGTCATAATAACTAACCAGATCTGTTATGTCTTAGTTTACAGCCCCCCTGTCACCTTAGTTTAGGACTGATTCTCTTTCTGCTTGCTGATGGAGAGATCCTGTTAAGTGCCCTTACGTCTGGGAGGGGAAACCAAGCGTGTTATGTAATGACTCACTGAACACCCACCAGCCCTTCCCAGCTGATAGATGACAGACCTTACCTAAACCCTAACTGCAAGATAATCAATTAAATTAACAATTTTTACATTAGCTTGGAAAGAGAGGTTTTGTAATTGATACATGCAATAGTGTCAGTCAAATACCCATAATGCTTTCAATAACAGCCTAACAGTAAATAGGCTGCCCAAGGAAGGTCCAGTGTCAATAGATGGAGCTAAATAAATGCAGATCAAGTCATTAATAACACAAGAACACTTTGAGTCCTCAGTTGGAATATACACATGTATACATACGCAGTAAGGTTACTGAGTGGGTCTAGCCCAAAGCATATTCTTGATGGGTATTCATAGTCTCTTTAGTCTGAGGTAATGAGGCTCTCTCCTATTTTTCAATAGGGAGAAACCACCCACCGGTGTGCCTCCTAGATAAGATAATCTAGGCATAGAATGGCTGAGACACAAAGGAGTTCGTGTCCTAGAGTTACTCCACATGGGTAGAGGGAGTAGCAGAAGCAGAAGGAAGGGTAGGCAGAAAGGACTCACACATGCCGCCGGCCTTTTCTTTGAGCCTGTTTTGCTTTTTCTGGGAACAGTTAGGGCCACACTGGGTTCAGCTGCCCTTTCATTACTGAACAGCTCTGCTAGCTGTAGGTTACCTATTCAGGTTGTGAGTTCCAAGGACCCCCCTTTGACTGCAATTTTTCCTTCTTTCGGCTGCTTGCCACCTTGCCAGAGTGTTACTCGTCCACTCCTGTCCTGAGGGACAGGCACAGAAAGAAAGGAATTGGAGACCATTCCATTTTGTCTCCTACTTAATAGCTCTATTAAGGTTTATTCAATAAGGGCGAGGAGAGGAATTGAAGTTCATGGTTCAAATAATAGTTTATAATTATTCAAATCTTTTCTATTTGTGTGAGCCCATCATTTCCTGGAGGATCACAGAAAATCTCAAATTGAAGATAGCGATTTTTTAATATTGTGATGGACTTGGTCTCTGTAGCACATTCCAAGCGCCTGGTGTGGTGCTGTGTGCAGTGAGTTCATGGTAAACACTCATTGACCGTACTGACAACGCTGTGTTAGTGCAGCTAAAGGGAGTTCTATCTATCAACTAAATTGGACATCATATTTGCTCAGTGTGGCTGATCTAAGCGTATGTGAGCAAACTGCTAAAGATCTGGGCCTGCGGATAACTGCGAAGGGCTCGGGAGGCAGGCGCCAGCATCAGCACAGGGAAGGACGCCTGCTGCCTCAGCCCGCTCTGCTTCCATCTCAGCCTGCCTGCGTGCCACTGGGGTAGCAGCACATCCATTTACATTAAGACAGCTTCTTTGCAATCCAGAGAGCTAGAAATTTCCTTTTTATAGTCTAAAGAATACAGCAAGCATCTAAATATATGACTCCTCTGCTTTGGATTAAGATTGCCTATAATTCTAGTTGAAATTGGAAAGATATTTTACCAAATTTGCTTCCTATCAGTCATGCTGAGCACCGTCTGTCACAGGCCTGAACTGAGGATTCTTCCTTGTCTTGCTGGTCTGTGATTTATTTACTAAGTGCTGTTTCTCCCTGAGCCCATCTGCATCATGCTGACGTCTCCTCCTCACCCACAGACCTCAGTACACTGGTTTCCAGAAAAATCACAAAGTAAAGAATTGTGTCTGTGGTTCCCAACAGATGCTGGCGTCTGAACTGTGTGAACATGCAAAGGCCAGGAATCCTGGAGCCTGGCAGCAGAGAGAGTGTGGGGGCATGGTAAATAGACCCTAGCTATTTTCCACGGTAGAGAATTTCAAGATGAGACTGAATTACTATGGCAACTAAGTTGCATGTGAAAAATACAAGAGGGGTGATAGATTCAGATGTTCTTTGGAAGAAAGGTTAAATGCCCCCCAAAAGTTGTGTGTGTGTGTGTGTGTGTGTGTGAGAGAGAGAGAGAGAGAGAGAGAGAGAGAGAGACTCAACTCACATGTCAGCCATTTATCTCCCTTGATTCTCTGGGGAACTTGACAGCTAGTCATCACATACACAGCTAGATAATGTGAGAAGTCTTTCAGTTGTCAAAGACTAGCTCACAAGGAAGACATTTTTATACAAGATTTAAACCCATCTGACCTAATATTTCATGCACAAACACATGCTTTGCTAATTATCCAGATCGTTGGTTAAAATTGCTCTAAAGCACCCAGTTCACAGTCATTCATTTGCTTTAGAAGACGGAATGAGTACAGTGCATTGGCTCTGGGTGTGGGAACCCCACTGTGCCCTGCTCTGGCTGATGGCCTTGACTACCCCGAAGTAGGCCACACAGTGTCATAGAAACGTGGCTGCTGTTGGGAGGGCTGATGGAAGAACTTTCAGAAAATGAATGGAAACTGCTACAGACTTAGTAGTCTGGATTGCTTCAGTCGATCTTTTGAGTGTTTAGTGAAAAAGCTATTCTGAAAGTCATGCAGGGCCAGTCCTTAAAGCAGTCCAGAGCAGTTAGTCTACCTTTGGAAGTCTTCACATTTCCCAGGTGCCTTTAAATAAAAACTTTTCTCCCCTCTGGGAGCTCACGTTTCCATCTTTGTATGTTTTGCTGTCTCTCAGTAGCTCAGTGTCGAGGCATGTACTCAGAAGCCTTCACTCCCTTACTGTTTTGTTTGTGTGTTTGAACCTAACCCTCTGTAAAAGCATAGCATAGCCACAGTGGCCCTTGCCAGAAGCATTCTCAGAATAGGTAAGAAATGAGCCATGGAGACCAAGAACGTCCTGAGTCCTGCACCTGCTCCTCTTGCCTCGCCCCTCTGTCTGCCTGCCTTCCACATCCTTCCGGTGAATAGCAATGACTAGGAAGGCTGCCTGGTGCCCCCAGGACCGTCCTCATCTGCCCGCAGGACACGTGGGCTTCGCTCCTGCTGAGGAGTCTCTTTTTTCTGCTGTGCTGCCTCTTTCAGAGATGTCTCAGATTCAATACAAGAGGGCTCAGTTACGAGATAAATGCACACCATGCTCTTACTTCTCCCAGGATCTTCTTTCTTTGCTGCCCTTGAGTTCTAATGGGAAGGATTGTCTTTCCCCCTTCTGAAAGCACGTCCCTCCATGATGACATTGCCGGTCTTGTGTCGTGATTCTTTTTCTGTAACCCAGCACCACTCAGGATGGCTTCGGTCTCCTCGGTTTACTGTTGAGGACTGGCTGATACTTCTCTTGCTTACTATGCCGACCAGTAATTCTTTTTATTTTATTTAGTGTGTGTGAGTATTTCGCTTGTGTGCATGTCTGTGTACTGTGCGTGTGCCTGGTGCCCACAGAGCCCAGAAGAGGGTGTTGGGTCCCCTGAAACTCGGTGTCTCATAGCTGCTGGGAGACACCATGTGGGTGCTGGGAATCGAACCCAGGTCCTCTGGAAGAACAGCTGATGCTCTTAACTGCTGAGCCATCTTCCTCTTCTCCCCACAGTAGTTGTGGGTGCGAGTCGTGCTCACTGTCATTTGGCGGATGAAGACACCAAGGTGCTGCTTGGGCTCCTTGTTCTTGCCACCATAGCAGGGTGAGGCGGCTGGTGCTGACACTTGCTCTGAAGACTCCAGTTTGTTCCAGGGCCTCACACAGCCTCTCTATCTCTAAAAAGCAAAAGAGAAGAGACAGTACCTTTCCTTGGGGTCAGCCTGCTGTTGTTCCCTAAGGCTGTGAGTTACTGAAACTCAGTTATCTGTCTCAACTAAGACTTAGCGTGTACATTCATTGCTAATACTCACTTACTCCAAAGGAGCTTATATTTGAGTTTTGTTTGGTTGCAATAACAGAGAAAGATCTAAATTCTTTTTCAATTTATTTTTATTTTGTTTTGATTCTATTGATATCTTTTTTTTTTAATCTGTAGGGGTGAGGTCCTACAATTTAATGAACAATACATTTTTTTTTCTTTTCCACTTGTGTTTTTGCCTCAAAGAAACAAGACAGCTGTTTGAGCTTTAATTACGAGTCTGTGTTTAGACAGGAGTAAGGAAAAGGGCAAAGAGAGAAAACAATCCAAGCCTCCCCGCCAAGCCTGCCCCTTCTCATAAGGAAGAGTCTTAGCCTTGCTCAGAGTCCGTATATCCCTGCCCTGGGATGGAGCCCATGTGTGGTTACGATTATTAGGTGGCACAAGGTCATCAGGTTAACCCTAGCAGTGCTGGCTAGAAAATTGAGGGCCGAGTGATGAGCTGGCTCACCTAGGCACAGCACAGCACAGCCACAGAGCCTGCCTTGTGCCAGGTTCCCCGTGCTTTGAGATTTTTACAAGCCCCCATATTCCATGTGCTCTGTTGGTTTATGTGTAAAAACAGCCTATTGAGACATAGTTCGCCCGTCTAACACACAGAAAACAGTGAGGGGCTCTACTTTTGGTGCTGAGGATTAAGCCCAGGACCTTGAACATGCAAAGCCAAAACTCTGCCCCTGAGCAATACTCCCAGCCTGCCATTTGTTTTTATTTATTCACTTCTCACCGTATAGCCTAGGCTGGCCTCAGACTCTCCATCTTCTTGCCTTTGCCTCCAAAGTGCTGGGTTATAGGCAGAGGACACCATGCCCAGCTACATTTCTTTTTAAAAGCTGTCCTTTGAGGCCACAGCTTCTGGGTGTGACTAAAACAGTACTATAATAATAGTGCTTTATATTAGTCTCAGCTTCAAAAATGTTCTGTAAATTAAACAAGCTGTCTGCTTACTGTACAGCTCTCATCCAGAATGAGAGGCATTGCTGATTATGTATGTTTGATTTCTTATTCATGAAATTTACTTCTTAAGAAAAACTATGTTTCTGTTACAAATATTTAATCAGGTTTTCTGTAACTGGTCCCTGTGTTTTGCCAGCATAGTGATAAATCATGCACATAATAAAGTTTGGGAGGCAGGCAAGATTCTAGCTGACTTCCAATTAAAGGAGAACAAGGGCTAGAGATGTGGCTCAGTGGTAGAGTGCTTGTCCATCATGCACAAGGCTCAGGTTTAAACCCAGAACCACACAGAAAAAAAGTAGTAAAGAAATACAATGTTCAGAGTTTAAAAAATCATGTCCACCTGGGCATGGTCGTGCACACTGTAATCCTGGTTTACAGGGTTACACTAAGGAAGCAGAGGCAGGAAGATAGCTGCAAGGTTGAAGCCTGAGCTACATAGTGAATTCCAAGCTAGTCAGGGTTACATAGCAACACTTTGCCTGAAAAATATGTCATGTCCACTTACCCTGGAATAAAACAGTAAACAAGAGACTTTACTGTCTAAGAAGGTATGGACACTGACTGTCATACTACCTCTAGTCTTTCTTTGACTTCTGTGTTCATTTCTGTGAGGCTAAAAAAAAAAAAAGAAGACAAATGCAATAAAATACTGTTTATTGGGAAATTCACTGTAACCTTGTTAAGAAATAGATAAGGCATTATCTATAGATAATTAGTGGTAACCAGGTGAATAATATCTTACTGGTAATAACCTTCCTAGAAAGATAGGAGAGCAGCTTTGTCATGATTAAGTTACTATAGTAACCTTTTAGCCGTCCATGTTAGACTCAGAAGCAGGTAGAGAATTTGTGGAAGTGAGGTGGTTCTATTCAGGAAGAACATGTTCAAGACCCATCCCCATTTAAAATTGCCTTCATTACAGATGCCAAATTGAGGACTTCAGTTAAAACACCAAGTACTAAGGTCTTATTGCTCTTTGGACCTGAACTACTCTGGCCAGCTAGCTTGCAGATTCCATTGTATAATCCCAGGAGGCAGCACTAGTGAGATGGCAAGCGACAGATGTGCACAGTTGCACTCCACACTCTCAGGGACAGATGTGCA
>CABHPH010145404.1:5781-29661 GCA_902168325.1 Peromyscus nudipes | reverse complement strand
TCAGGGACAGATGTGCACAGTTGCACTCCACACTCTCAGGGACAGATTATACAGTTGCACTCCACACTCTCAGGGACAGATGTGCACAGTTGCACTCCACACTCTCTGCTTAGCTGGTGAGGTTTGGTCTTTGGGGTCATCTTCCTCTGAAGCTGCTGTCACATTCACTGCTCTGATCATGGCTGTACAACTCTTTTGGCATGTTACTTATGGACTCCGAGTTTCTCTGTAACTTGTTTATCTGCCCTACCCTTTCCTTCCATCTCACAGGGATTTGGAAGGTGGTGGCCACTGACCATCCTTTTTGTGTGTCTTCACCCTGAGAATGTTCATCTTAGGCATTTAGAATCAGTTTGGGGCGTAAGGAGGACTTGGGAATGGTTCCTTTTAATTAAATACCTCCCTCTCTCTCTCCATCACTCCTTCCCTCCCTCTCTCCCTCACCTTCTTTCCCTCCCTCTCTCCTTCCATCCTTCTTCTCTTTCCCCTCTCCCCCTCCTTCCCTCCCTTCCTCCCTCCTTCCCTCTCTCTCTTCCTCCCTGCCTTTCTAACTGTGTAGCTGTTGGGAAAATACAAGAAATTCGGTGGGAAAGGCAAGCCAAGAATTGTCAGTGTGCTTGTCATAGTAACAAAGATGGAATTGTGACTAAAGCAGACTCTTAACTCCATGTGGAATTTGCCACATTAAAAAACATATTTTGAAACATTCAGTGAAAGAGATTTTAGACATTTTTAGGTTAGGCTCAACCTTATTTTAAACCAAGCCTTTATACTTCGGCTCTGCACTGTTCACTAAGACTGGCCTCAAGTTCTGGGGCGTGGCCAGGTTTCCTGTAAAGAGACAAGCAGTACATATGTCGTACTTCCCCCCTTAGGGGCACTGCTGTGCTCCAGCAGACTCTCTCTACGAGACAAGTGTAGATAACCCTTGCATAATCTAGCCAGACACTTTCCTCATTGACATCCCTGGCCTACATAGGAAAAGCAAAGAGTCAGGGAATTCACATGCCTTCTACAGTTTCAGAACGTGAAAATAAGAGTACTTGTACACCTACTATTAAAACTAATACGGAAATCAGCGAACACATGCCGTGACCCAGTGGTTCTTCTGCGGTGTCTTGTGAGAAACAAGCCTTTGTCTGCTACGGAGAGGAGCCAGTGTAAGCAGTGGCCTAGGAAGCTTGAGCTCTCGTCTGTGTGTGGTGGGGCCCAGGGCTTTGTGCATGCCAGGCAGACCACCTCTGGCCCTGAGCTCTGGTGTATTCTCTTTTAGACGCTGAGGATCTTCGAAGACAATGTTTGTGAGAGAGGTTCCACTTCTCAAGAATACTTGTTTTGGGTTTTGTTTTTTAATAATTTATTTTTATTTTATATGCATTGGTGTTTTGTCTACATGTATATATGTCTGTGTGAGGGTGGCAAACCCTGGAATTGGAGTTACAGACAGTTGTGAGCTGCCATGTGGGTGCTGGGAATTGAACCAGGTCCTCTGGAAGAGCAGCCAGTGCTCTTAACCACTGAGTCATCTCTCCAGCCCCTCTTTTTAAAATATTGTTTTTCTCCCCCCTAATTAGCAACTAATTATCTATCTTGTGGATATTTTAGAAGAATACTGAAGGATGTATCATTTATTGGTTGTTTTGTTTTGTTTTGTTTTGTTTTGTTTTGTTTGAGACAGGGTGTCTCTGTATAGCCCTGACTGTCCTGGAACTCACTCTGACTGGTCTCGAACTCAGGGATCGTTTTGCCTCTGCCTCCCAAGTGCTGAGATCAAAGGTGTGCACCACCATGCCTGGCTTTCATCAGTTGTTTTGTATTGAAGGGGGAAGGGGAAAAAAAAACAGATTAGAGAAATACAACCACAAATCATTCTAAATGAAAATCCATCTACCTTCTTCTCCCTCCTCACACTCTCCATCCACTTAACAGGTGAAATGAGGCAGTGGCTGTAGAGAAAGATAGAGGAAGTTGGGGCTCTTGCCTCCCATCTGGTAAGGCCACACACCATGTCGTCACATTGAGCAGTGTGGTAGAGCCCTTTGTGGTCCACTCCTGCTTCTTCCCTTGGGTGACAGCTCACATCTCCTGAATGTCCCCAGCCCATCAGAGCTGCTCCTGGCTTTTGGAAGTTGGCTCAAGATGTCCCCAGCATAGCTTTTTGAAGTAGTCTTGTGTGTGACTCACTCAGGGTACTTTCCACAGCCTCCTCTGTCCCTCATAAATGTCATAGTGGCCCTTGGGGGCTCAGCGCTGGAGAGGGAGGATCCCAGAAAAAGGTGAGATTTCACCTCTGGACCCAGATCATTCTTAGAACCACGTCCGTCCTTCTGCGCTTTCTGCAAGTGCCGAGTGCAGGCCATGAACCTGGTAGCAGGGCGTGTGCTCTCAGGAAGGCCCTGTGGCTCCTGGTAGCCCAAATAGGAAAGGTAAAGGGCTGTAGCAAGAGGATGGTGGGGCAGAGGGGAGATAAATGTTTGCTGGTCTTAATAAGGAAGGGTGAGGCAACTGAATGAAAGGAGACAGCGTTTAATTCCCAGAGTTCAGTATTCTAGTGACGCCTCCTGCAGCACCAGTCAGTGTGGCGTGGGGGGTGGGATGGGGTGGTCTTGCTGCCACAGAGCCTCCAGAGTGATTTATTCATCTGCCTCCTTCACTGTGATTTCCTTCTTTCAGACTTCCAATATCCATCACTGAAAACCATGCTTTTTATATGGGACTTTACCCTAGTGACTTGCCTGGAATACATTTTGAAGGATTAGTGTACATGGCATGGAGACTGGCCCCTATGCCCAGCACACGCTGGTGAATATTCATGCCCACACCTGGAAGGGTTATTTCTAAAAAGGCAGCTCAGGCAGAATATATTCCAAAGAGGGAGTGTTTTCTTCTTATCTTAGGATCCCTCCTCCAAGAAATGTGGGAGGAGTGAGGGGGCAGGAGTTGGAGACTGCTTTCCTCATCTTCTGCAGCAGTGAGCAGGACCAGACCCCTTCCCTGCCAGCCTTTGCTTGGGCTCCAGCTCTGGACAGATCAGTGTAGGCGATTCTAGAGGGGGAAAGGCAACTAACTGTTCACTTAGCCTTTGCGCCTGTAACCCACACCAGTTGGCTTTAATTATGGCTGTTGAGTAGTTAGGAAAGTTAAAGTTGTGAATGCTCATCTGAAAATGTTTGAATTAAAAGTTGTGATCCTAGCTTTGAAGGTCTGGATCAAGAAAACTGTACCAAGTGGCCAGTGATCAAAAGAATCCTATTGAAAAACTTAATTAGCCATTTTTCCTCTAGCTGTTACAAAAAAGAAATCACATAAAATGTTGCTTATTTTCTGGCTTCTTGCCATTCTTCAAAAGATTAATCTCACAGCAACATATTAAATTGATTAATTATCTTTTGTTTATAAGAACTTACAGTTATTTCGGATTTTCACCTTTGTGTGCTGTGGAGAAGATGTTGCTATCATTGTTCTTATTAATGTCTTTATTTTAATGGTAAGTCATGTACCACATGGGGAGTCATGATTTATCACAGCTCAGTCTTGGAACAGAATAAACTACCTGTCCTCTAAGCCTTACATTGTACAGCGCTTGCAACTTGCTGCTTTGGTTTTGTGTTTCAGAGGGTGGCTTTCATGTGGACTTCACAAAAGAAGTTCAGAAAATGGATGTTGAGGGGGGGGATTTTAAGACAAGTAGATATGACAGCCAGGCAGCTAGCCGACTTTGATAATACAGGATAGGAGAATTGGTACTGGCTACAGGAGGTCGGGCAGGAAGGCCCAGCCAGCACAGGTGGTAGTGAGAGATCCAGGCCTGAACTGTTTTCAAGGCACTCAGCAAGTGCCCAGGACTTTGTAGATTATGTCTGTAGGGAACACTGGATGACTCAGAGCTGGGGCAGAGGTGGGGACCTAGATCTGACTCAGGTGAAGAGGTCAGGCTGGTAAGAAAGAGAAAGAGGTGTGGGAAAATGGTACTGGCTGTGTTGAGAGAGACCAGAAAAGAGGTTTGCTAAGGGCAAAAATAGAGAAAGGACATGAGTGAATAGGAAGGGTTTTGCCTTATGCTTCGTCTCTGCTGGAATGTTCTCTTGCCTGTAATATTGAGTCAAGCCTTCCTACCTTGTTTTGCCCTTCCATTCTCCTCCTCTCTCGCCAGGTTGAGAGAGTACAAAGCTGTGCCTATAGCTAAATTTGAGTTCTCCCCCAGACACAAATTCCTGTGAACTCTTGACCCAAGGGAGTAGAAAGGAGCTGTGGAGCTTATTCAATTTCTTTTTGACTCTGTTTCTTAGTTCTTTGTGTAGTTTGTATGCATGTGAGCACACATTAGCATGTAGTCAGAGGAGGAGACGAATAAAGTAAGAGATGAAATAGCAGTGAGTGGGCTGGACTGCAGCTCAGTTGGTAAAGCACTTGCCTAGCATGCATGAGGCCCTGGGTTCAGACCCCAGCATTGCCGAGGAAGAAAGAAGTGAAGAGCGAGGGAGGCAGGGAGAAGCAGTGAGCTCCTGTGAAAAGTGCAGTTTATCTGGAATCCATGCTCTTTCCCCCATCCTCAGTAATCCTGCTCTATGCATCCCCTAAAGTGTAAGCCAGTTGAGAAGGTAGTATGCCGGGGACAGATGACCCCTGCTTAGGGAGCGTCCTTTGGGTGTTGTTATGTAAGAAATGTAGAGCTAATTGAGTTTGTTCTCATCCCCCTCCACACCCCGCCTGTTGGATGGATGCCCATGGTGGGACTGTTTTACCCTATAGGAGTCATATGTATCAAAGACTGAGGAAGCCAGGTCCCTAACACTTAGATTATAAAGTGAGTCCCAAGCTCTTTGTCAGGTCTGTCTGTCTTACTCTCCTTATAATTTCATAGAATTTGAGGGGAAAAGATCACACAAATGCATATTGCCTTTAGCTCTTACATATACTGACTCTGGCCTGTTAATGCTACAGTGGCACCCAATGCTCTTCCCAACAAATGAAACTGTAAGTGAGCTGCCTAATGTCTAGGAAGCCACGCCCTGTGCTCAGCCTTCTTCTGGGAGCCCATCTCACTGTGTGTCCACACCATGATGAGGAGGCTGCTAGCATCAGGGCAGATGGCCTTGCTGTAGAGAGGGAACCTGGTAATGCCAAATTTAAACACCGAGAAAGATCTGTAAAAGCTGCCTGCCTGCTTAACATGTCCATGCCCAAAAGGTCTGCCGCAGCATGAGGCTTCACTTTGTCAGATACCAAAAGGCCAGCCGGTGACCATTTGGTGCCACCTGCTTGCTTAAGGAAGGGGCTATATTACAAAAGAGTCACCTTCAAAATACAAGAAAGAGCTTTTCACCTGAGGCCGTTGGCCTAGACATAGTTTTCTCATATTCACATGGAAAGCATAAAATGAAAGACTATGTAGTATGAAATCCAGATCATAAGACTGGGCCAAAACTTACTTGTCAAAAAATAAAGGTTTGCCAAGTGACTGAATAATCTAAAGGTAACTGGGGCAGTGTTTAGTGCATGCCAGGAAATTAACCAATGACTTAGACAAAGAGCTTTGCATTGAGAAGTAGGAAGTGTGGGGATTATAAATTGTTATTTTTTCCTAAGTGTGATAATGTGTGCACAGTCAGTCGGTGTGATCTGTGAAAATGTGAACTTAAGCGATGCTTAGTCACTTCTCATCCCACACTCGACTTCAATTGAAGGTTGAGCCCCTGGTACTATACAGAGTCAGCTCTTATGTTCTCAGCCAGACCTTGAATTTAAAGCTTACTGTCCCCAAGGAAAAGAACCAGGTCCCAGCAGCTGCTGAAGATGGCTAGTTCTGTCTTGTCTCAGAGCTGGGAAAGCCTCTCCTTGTCCAGTTGTTCCAAGTTGCACCCCATAGGCAGGCTCCCCACTTACAGTTCCCTGGATTGTGGTGTACCAGGTTTGAGTTGGAACTAGAGATGCAGCCCCACTTTATTGCCATTTGTCCTAATGAGATGGCACCCACAGGCAGCCCAAGTGTCTATTTTGCCACCTTCCTTTATTTCATCTTGGGGCATCAGTACCTAAACACCAACTGCAGACACCAGACCACCAAGAGTCTGAGCGACTTAGCCCTGAGCAGGGCCGCTGTTTCTGACTTCCCTGGAGAACTCATCTCCTGTCTGCTGCCGTCTGGATGGGAAGGCTTGGTGTCTAGCCATGGTGCTTTCCAGAGATGGAGGAACCTTTTAGAAGTGAGGCCTCGTGAAGGGAGGTCTGCAGGTCATCTACAGAATGCCTTTAGAGAGAATGCTAGAGCCCTGGCCCTTTCCAGCTCTCCCTGTTGGCTGCCTGGCTACAAGCTTTTTCCTTCACTGCACACTGTCGCACACAGACCCAGAAGTAATGTGCTGCTGACAGCCAGGCACTGCAACAGCAAAAGCTGCTGTAGCCAGGTGTGGTTAATCCTAACACTTGGGATGCAGAAGCAGGCAGATCTCTATGAGTCAGAGGCCAGCCTGATCTACATGGTTCCAGGTGAGACCCTATCTTAAAATAAAACAAAACAACAAAGCCTTTGTGCCCAATAAACCTTACCCATTGTAAAGTTGAGTGTCTCAAGCATCTTGTCATGGTGACAGAAAGCTGACAGACACAGCAGCCTCGCTCTGAGAGATGAAGCAGTGTCCTACAGGAGATCGAGGCTCTGGAGTGTTGTGCTAACATACTTGCCGAGAACGCTTTCCTCTGGTGACAAGCCCGTAGTTAGAAGGCTGGTGTCCCCTCTGCTTTGAAGGCTGTAGCCCACTTGGAGGCATGGCCTCTGTGGTCATAGCTCCTTCACTAGTCTCATGTCTGGGATCTTCGGGGCAGCCATTTGGTCCCTTCTGGCTCTTTGGCTAAAGCGTTCTAACATGGCTCTAGTTTCCTGCTGAGACTCTCATTTTGGCCTTGCAGTCCTCCAGCAGCTGGGCCTTGGCCCCCGCTGAGAAGTACACCACCCAGTGCTGTGGCAGCCCCCAGAGGATCCCTTTTGTCTGGGGAAATCCCAGGTTCTCACTGGTGGATGTGTTGCCCTGGAGCCCTGCTAACTCCTCAGGCAGCTGCTGCAGGCCGTCTGCCCCTTGTGAACCACAGGAATTTAAAAGGTCCCGCACATTGTGTCTTTCTGCTTTGCATTGGAACAGCGAGAAGCAGACTCTTCAATGAGGTGAAAGCCCTGTAGTCACGTAGTCACTTAGTCAAGCTCCCCAGCTGGGTGGTTTTGAAGTGCTTGGTGATTAGCCAGTGCACAGTCCAGTACCTCCAGAGGCCCCTCACTGAGCCTAACCCACCCCTTCACCTTGTCACACCTCAGTCCTGCCACTCTCTCCCTCTATAGAACCTGCCTGTCCTGTAGCAGGAAGACCTTCATGCAAAGGGAGCGTTCCTGTTGTCTCTAAAGTCCTGCTGCCACCAAGGCAGCCTTCCGTCACTCAGCATCTACTCAGTGTCATACACCTTTGCTCCCAGCGTGATCTACTGGTAACTTAGCTCATGCCCCTTTGGTTGCAAGTGACAGAAACCAAGTAAAGATGCCCTAAGCCATGAAGGTGGCTTCATGGTGGCATGTCATGGAACTCAAACCAGACACAGGAATCTGTCAGGAGCAGCCCCGCTCGGTCTCACTGTGTCCCGGCTCTGCTTCTCACCCCCGTGGCTCCATCCTTCCCGGTGGCTGTGATGAAAGAGGGCCACCCTGGCATGTCTGCCTCCTCATTATCTCATTTAAGTGAGCAGGGCCAATTAAGCTAGACACTCACTGCATCTTCCGGTTTTGAGAAATGCAATGTGATTAGCCCAGCATGGATCTGCTTCCTAGGATGCAGCTAGGTCTGCAGGACAAACGGCCCAAGAACTCCCACACCTACTTTGAAATGGGGCTACAAGCAGTTCTCAAAGAGAATGCCATGTACAGTCATACCAAACCCTCCAGTGCATATGCAGAGGATTAAAAACTGTTAGAACCACAAGCGCCTCGGAAAACTATCAAAGGCAGATACTGAAGTCCACAAAGGGTAAACTTGAAGATAAGTGGGTTCAAAGATTTACCTGATGGTGCTTAGTGCTTGGTAAATAAGTTTTTAATTGTTAAATGAAAGATAACTATTTCTGAAGAACTTATGAACTCTTTAAGAATATTATATGTACATTTTTGAGGTTATGAATGTCTTTGACAGAAAATTTATAAAAGAGTTCTATAATTCACTGTGTTGCTAATAGCCAGGTAGTTGATCTTACTTTGATTGGTGGTTTCCCCCAAATGAGGAAGCTTCTAGCAACAGCAGCAGTGTGTTGTGTCCCCGTGTCTTCCAGCAAGGCTGCCACAAACGATGGGCAATTAGGTAGAAGCAAACAGGCCCTTGCTCCTGGTCTAAAGGCACCAATTCAGTGGAGAAACTGTTGATCTCGTCTGTTAGGTTTCAGCCATTGTTCACAGTCTGGCATGGAATTAATCCCTTAAGAAAGGATGAAAAAAAAAAATGCCATTCAGCACAACAGTTTGTCATCGCATGCATAATGCAGGCTTTCCAATTAGAATGCTACAATTTGGAAACTTTCTTCACAGACTGATGAGAGAGCAATTATTTTAAGAAGGGAAAACTCAGTCCACTGGGTTTGCCTCCAGTCACTTCTGACTCAGGCCACAAAGACAAGAGTTTTGAAATCATATTCACTATCGAATTTTGTATCAAAACACCAGCAAGGAGAGCAATTAGTTGCTGTAAACTGAGCCCCGGGTAATCAATGATATGCAACCAGCCAGAGCATTTATGGAAGATGTAAGCAGAATCACATCTACTAATCAATTTTTTTTTTAAACCAGCACTTCACCGCTTTTAGGGAGACTCCACTGTAAGAGTAAGGGGAGATGGAGGAGACAGCATGTGATGTCATCAGGCATTTCAATGGGGTGCTCATTAGATGGTGAGGTTTGTGGCAACCATTCACAGGCCTGATGTGTAATGGTGAATCTCTGTTGGAATAAAGTCAGCCTCTTTGAAAATGGCTTCTGATAATGGGGTGGAGGAAGGAGGGGTGTGTTTAAGGAGCTCATCTCCTTTAAGGTCACAAGGAGTGCCTGCGCTGGGTGATCACACTCTGCAAACATTCCAGCCAGATTACAAGCCAGAAGTGTCTCTATGCTGTCAGTGCAAATACCAAGAACAGACTTTGCAGGCAGACAAAGAAGTCGGCAGGGGAAGGGGGTGGACTTTACACTGTGCCTAACGAGAGTGGAGTCCAACCCATAGAGAGCAAGGAGACTGAGCCAGCTTTTCTTCCAGGGTTTCAAACTGTACTTGCTTTTTCAGTTGAATCAACAAAGGATTTTATTCCTGATGAAGACGAAGTTCCAAGCAAATAGGCATCCTGGTACATGAATTTGAATTCCTCTAAAACGCCACATGTAGAAGACAGAGCCCTACACTTGATAACCTGCCATCCATCAGTGTCCCTTTCCACTCAAGAGTCACCGTGACCCTGCATTCCCCAGAGACTCTTAATAGAAGAATAGAAAGGAGATGTCTGAACCACTATGCGCTCTTGGCTGCTATTCAGGAAAGAAAAAATTGAGGCTAGGAGAAATTATTGAGGTAAAGATCGATGGACTAGGCTAATAAAAATTAATATCTTTAGCATGCCAACTATGATAGGCAGTGAATTAATATCCTTTAGATGTAGAGGACATTTTGTAAGTCATTAACAATAGGATAAATATAGAAAATACACAAAATGTTCAAGTTCAATGATAAGTTTAAAAAAACCCTGCAAATTAATGAAATGTGTTTCATCTATAACAGCAGCAGTGTTTCTAAGTAGGATTATCAGTAAGATGTACAGAACTAGGCACTGGCTAGCAGCTACTGGCAGTACAACCTCTTAGAGATTTTTGTTTGGAGTGTGGGAAAAGAGAGGTCTATAGCTATTTTATAATACATACCACAGCCTCAAAGTGAGACTTTTTTTTGAAAGTACAAACTTTCAAGGGAAGTAGTGGATTTAGCTAAGAATGTTTACTAAGAATTTTCCTTACAGTGAAATACTACTAACTACCTAAATATTGAGTACTACGAAACTGATTAAATTGTGGGACATCTGTAGAGTGAAATGCTATGAAGTCAGTGTCTTTGATATAGATGGCGTGAGGCATGGCCTTACAGTTGCTCCCCCCCCCCCCATTTCTCTGTGTATCCCTGGCTGTCCTGGAACTACATCTGTAGACCAGGCTGACCTTGGACTTGAGATTCACCTGCTTCTGCCTCCCAAGTACTGGGAAGTACTGGGATCAAAGGCGTGTGCCACCACCAATCAGTTTACAGGTTCTTCTAGTACCACCATCCTCCAGGAGTTTCTGAGGACATTTACCGTACTCAAAATTGCTCGTCTTCTGTATCTTCTCCATGTTTTGTACCCTCAAAGCAGTCTCTTTCCATGAAACGTTTTGAGATCTGGTTAGATTCTGTCCCACAGGGACTGAGTGTTTTCATTTGGGTACTCTTTTAGACACTTACTCATAGTTACCTGGAAGGATAGGTAGTTATAATGCTCTGGTTCTCCATTAATAATCCTGAATCCTAGTGAGAGAGCGGGGCGTGGTGGCACAGGCCCTTAGTCCCAGCATTCAGGAGGCAGGTCTCTGAGTTCAAGGCCAGCCTGGTCTACAAAGTGAGTTCCAGGACAGCCAGGGCTACACAGAGGAACCCTATCTCAAAAAGAAAGAAAGAAAAGAAAAACCCCAAGAGTCCTTGTGAGGGTTGTCTTGAGAGACACCTCTTACTGAAGCTGTGAGGTGAAGGGTTGATTGAGTTCTCCCCTTCCCTGTAAGAGCACGTGACTGTTCCTTGATAGCAAGCAGAGGTGAGACTGAAGCAAAGAACTGAAGGGACAGGAACTGGGCCTTGGGCACGGGCCTGTCATCCCAGCTGCTCAGAGGCCTGAAAGACAGGGCTTCAAAGAATTCAAGACCGGGCTGGGGAGATGGCTCAGTGGTTAAGAGCACTGGCTGCCCTTCCAGGGGACCCAGGTTCAATTCCTAGCACCCACATGGCAGCTCACAACTGTCTGTAACTCCAGTTCCAGAGGATCCAACACCCTCACACAGACATACATGCAGGCAAAAACACCAATGCACATGGAATAAAAGTAAAATAAAAATTCAAGGCCTGCCTAGGACTACCAAGTGAGAGTTCAAGGCCAGCCTTGGCAACTTAGACACCACCTCAAAAGGCAAAGTAAGAGGGCTGTGAACATAGCTTAGTGGTAGAACACTTGCCTAGCCCTAGGTTAAATATCCAGAAACAATCACAGCAGCAGTAATTCTTCATAGTAGCCTCATGCATGACACAAAACTTGTGCAAGGATTTTCCTTGACTGTAACTGCAAGACTAGAGAAGACACTAGGAATGGCAGTTCCAGAGTAATGGGTTGGAGTAGAAATGTGCTCCAGATACATGAA
Source organism: Peromyscus nudipes (assembly GCA_902168325.1). Taxonomy (NCBI): domain Eukaryota; kingdom Metazoa; phylum Chordata; class Mammalia; order Rodentia; family Cricetidae; genus Peromyscus; species Peromyscus nudipes. Next base: position 18,212 of record CABHPH010145404.1, on the reverse strand, counting down.
GTGGGAATAGCAGGAGTACTTGGCAGGTGATTACAGAACTGGTTTTTGATCAGGATACCAGGCTGGAATCCTGCATCACTCACGTACTGACAGTAAGCTTAGATAAGGTATTTACGATTGCAAGACTCACTTCTACCATCCATATAATGTGAGGATATTCAGGTGGATTTAATAGACCAGACTGTGCAGAGCACTTGACATGGGACCTAATCCACATAAGCATTAAAGAAATGTTGGCCATCATGATCATCATTGTCACTGCTGTGTTTGCCCAGCTGACATCCACTGAGCACTGGCTCCAAGTGAGTACTGTTTCAGGCTCTGGGTATGGAAAAAACGGCTTAGAGATGGGCACTACCTTCAGGGTGCTCACTGCTGTGGCTGACTGGAAGCACATGCATATCACTTCCTGTTAAGTGTAACATTGCATATACTTTGTTTAGGCAAAGCCAGCTAACAGTGGAAATCCGAAGCCAAATACAGATCCCATATTGAACGGCTCAGATCCTGTTTTTAATTGAAGAACCACGCATGTAGAGTGTGTGGTTCACACATCTTTTGTGCATAGCGTGATGAATATTTACATGCTCCTGCAGCCATGTAACTACCACTGAGATCAAACTAGCACATCTCTAGCCTTCTCGAAGTTGCCCTCATCCCATTTTCCAATCAATACCTTCCTTAGAAGTAACAGCTATTCTGAAACTGGTAGGTAAGTGAATTCTGCTTTGAAGTTCACATAAGTAGACTCATAGTCCATTGAAGTTCTCAGCTGAGCAGAAAGACAGCTCAGAGCAGAACCAAGATAGTAAGTTCCCAGATAATGAGTATGTTTTCTGGTGTAGTTGGCCCTCACTTGGGGTCCACATAGTTGAACATTGATTTAAATTTTTTTGTTTGCATAAAAGGGCGCAGATTTTTTTCTTGTCAATTCCTTTAAAAATACAGAAAAAAAACCCTATTTACATCACATTTGCTTTGTATTGGTTATTATAAGTAACTTCGCCGGGCGGTGGTGGCGCACGCCTTTAATCCCAGCACTCGGGAGGCAGAGGCAGGAGGATCTCTGTGAGTTCGAGGCCAGCCTGGGCTACCAAGTGAGCTCCAGGAAAGGCGCAAAGCTACACAGAGAAACCCTGTCTCAAAAAACAAAAAAAAAAAAACAAACAAAACAACAACAACAAAAAAAAAGTAACTTCAGGATAATTTGAATTGTGTAAGAGGCCAGGTGGACTGTTAACGACCCTGTAATCACAGCACTCAAGAAGCTGAAGCAGGATTATGGGCTCATTGGCCCAGCCTACAGCACAAGACCTTGTCTGTGGAGAATGTGCATGCACACACAGACACACATCTTTATACATGTGTCTATCTATCTACATTTATAGATTTGTATTCACATGTCAGAGGTATATAAATATATATGACTGCATAGACTTTGTGTATATAAAATATATATATATATATGATGTCGTGTTACTGAAGGCCTTGAGTAACCACAGACTTTGGGATGCTAGGACTAGTCTCTTCTAGAAGTTAATGGATAGCTGTTTCTCCACATCAGGTAATCTTACCAGAGTCATGTGGAAACATGGTAAAAATGAGAGGAAACAGAACATGATAAGTGCTTGTTAGCACCAGTGAGAAAGCACTGATTCCCTCAGCAGTGTTTCTGGGATGTTATCCTTAGCTAGCTCAGATGCAACAGAGGAAAGCTGGAGAACCTGAGAAGGTGACCCAGGGACGTCCTCCTCCTCAGCCAGTCTGAACTTTGCTGCTTAGAGGACAGAGGTTCCCTGGAGTTGGGTGGTCAGTGACGCAGACTCCCAAAGAGCTGAGCACAGCCTGACTGAGCCCTTCTCTTCATCTTTTCACTGGGATTCCCTCCCTACAGCCTGGGTGCAGGGTGGGGCACAGGGGACGGGGACGGGGGGGGGGGGGGGGGGGCGACACAAGGCCCCATGACAGTTAGGATGCAAAGACAATGTAGTGTGTTCTCTTTGCTCAGGTTACTACTCTGGGACTGTGACGATCGAAGCTACAGTTACTACGTTGAGGTTTCCACCAATCAGCAGCAGTGGACCATGGTGGCTGACAGAACGAAAGTCTCCTGCAAGTAAGTAGCATCCACTCACTGCAAGGGCAGCCCTCTGTGAGCTCAGAGGCCCCTAAGAAGATTGATACAACCACCAGAGTGGTGAAGTGCATTCCCATGATCCTTTGTTTCAGTTTTGACTATTAAGAGTTTAAATGAGACTTTACTTGTCATGTCCAAATAAGCTTTACCTGTGAACTGAACTTGAAAATGACTGACACGTCCAAACAGGGAAAGTAAGAGACTCCTGTGCAGTCCTGCCTCCAACCTCCAACCCCCACACGACCCTCTTAGGACTGTTTACTTCCTCTGAGAATTTGGCTTCAGTAGTTACTGTGGGGCTCACCTCGTGCCATTCCTCATACCAAACCTTACCTCAGCCAGTACCTAAAACTAAGGAAAGCTATGAGCCTTAGGCTCTTCACGGGCCTTCAGCATTGGGTCTCTATTTGAGCTTACCTGGCTGTGGGAACACCTAGAAAGAAGGATTCTGTGGGTTGTTCTGGCCAGTCTTTAACCATGACACAAGGGCTTGGTGCCTATTGGGGGAGAGTTTTGTCTGGGAGATAAAACACAGCAAAGCTGAGACTTCATCTTTAAAGATCAAATTACAAGTTGGGCAGTGGTGGTGCAAGCCTTTAACCCCAGCACTCGGGAGGCAGAGCCGGGCGGATCTCTGTGAGTTGAAGGCTAGCCCGGTCTACAGAGTGAGATCCAGGACAGGCACTAAAAATACAAAGAGAAATCCTGTCTCAAAAAACCAAAAAAAAAAAAAAAAAAAAAAATCAAATTACAATCCCATGTTATTCCGATTTCCATCCCCATGACACAGCACTGAGAATCAACTTCTGTAGAAGAACAGCTGCTTTGGGGTCATGTTTCAGAGGTTCCTGCCCATGGTCATGAGCTTTGCAAGTGGCCTCTGGGAGGCTGGAGGAAGGAGGCGCTGGAACCCCAGTATCACCTGCCAGGTCATGCCTCTGGGTACCTCACTTTCTTTTTCTAGGTCCTGCCACCAACTCCCAGTACCTCCACAGGCTAGTGAGCAAACAAGCCTTTTACACATGGGCCTTTGAGGTCATTTTACATCCAAACTACAATACCCTCATGTACTCGAAGTTCACCTTCCAAGTGTGTAACGGGGCTAGTACATTTACAGAATTGTGCAACCATCACTATCTGATGACCCGCAACAGTTTTACTACCCCCCTCCCCCAAATAAACCTATTTCCCTCCAGCTGATCCAGCATCTAGTAATTTACTTTCTGTCTCTGGATTTGCAAAATGTGGGGAGCCTATGTAAATGGAATCATACGCTGTATAACCTTGGTCCTCAGTTCTCCTCGGCAGTTCTCCAGTTCATCCTGGAGATGAGTTGTATCATAGATGAAGATTTCTCTTTTGTCTGGGTGAATAATCTTCTAGTGTGGGACCTTATTTTCTTTAGTTCTTCATCCTGACAGATGTTTGAATTGTGTTTTCCTCTTTAGCTTTAATGAATAAGGCTGCTTTGCGTACTCCTGTACAGGAGTGTGTGAACATACTGTTTAAGTGTTCTTCAGGGTACCTAGGAGTAAAGTTGCTGCGTAATATTTCTTAATGGCATTGATGACAGTGTGTCTGACTCAGTGTTCAATGCCATCAATCAGCACTGTATTTACCTGTTTAACTGTATTTACCTGTTTGAAGAACCACTGAGCTGCTCTGCATGGCCTTCAGCAGCCTGTGAGGGACCAGTTTCTCAGTCTTGCTGGCCTTGTCATCTGCGAGCCACAGTTAGTCCTGGGGCAATGAAGTGGGCACCCTTGAGGCTTTGGTTTGCATTTCCCATGGCTGATGCTGCTGAACATCTTTTTGTACGCTTATTTGGCTATAATTTCTTTTCTAATGTCTGTCTCCTTGGTTGATTGGTTGGTTAGTTGCCAGAATGCCTCTAGGCATTTGCTCTCACTGAACTATGTCCCCGGTCCATGATTTCTTAATGCCGTTGATAACAGTGTGTTAGACTCAGTGTTCAACACCACCAGCACTGCTGTTATTACTACACATCGTGGTTTTGGTGACACTCACATTTGGGGTTATAACAGATAAGCTTCAGTGTTTAACCAGCTTCCTGTAACAGGGTGGCTTGTCGAGTGGCCCCTTCTTGTGGGTTCATCGTTGTTTGGGGGCTCGTCAGCATCTTCTGTATCTAGCAGCTACAGGTCATGGAAGCAGAAAGAGAGGTTATAGCTGTTTCTAAGATGCCCGGGCTTGCACAAAGTGCATTCCTTCTACTCGCGTGCCACTGAGGACAAAAACAGCCATTCTACTCAAGCGTGCCTAGACCGCCACTTCTTAGGAGAGCATGAATGTTGTGAGCCACAGCGTCAGAAAAAAAACTATTATTTGCTAACTAGTATTCCAGTACTTTCATATATTGTATCTCATTGTCTGAGTACAGGGTGCTTAGTGGGACAGTGCCCTCATTTTATAAAAGAGAAAATTAAGTTTGGAGAGAAGAAGCATCTTTTCCAAGGAGCAGAGGTCAAATTTTAATCCAGGACTCTTTGCCATTTAGCACAAGCTTTATAGTCCCCAGGTATTACTGAAGAACACCAAACTACCTGGGTGGAGAAACAGGAAAAGGGGGTTATCTTTCTCCCACACTGCTGGACCCCTTTACAAATAGTGGCACGCCCCTAGGCCCCATGAGCCAGCTGCCCATTGCTCACTCCCCCAGGCCAGAGTGCTTCCCCACAGCTCACCATCTTTGGTGTTACTGACAACCCCTCTGTCTTGTGTACTTTTCTTTACAAGCATCCATCCAGGGAGCTCCCCAGGCCTTCAACAAGAGTGTACTCGTTCTACACAGATGCCTGTCCTAATGGGTTGTAGTGAACTCACTGGGGTTTTGTGAGTGAGAAAATCCTCTGTGTACAGGTTCGCTCAGTGCCTTTGCATGGCCATCAGCATCTTATTGGTTTGTTTCCCTTAATTGATCGACTTAAATAATTGACAGGATTTCCACTTGGATTGCAGCACTCAGGTTCTCCAGTAGCGTTTTACATATTAATAAGCTGTGGATGATTCATCAGAACAAGAGAGAAGAAAAAGGAAGACAAGATTCTGTCGACTCCATTAGAATCAGTGGAACCAGTAGTTATGATTTTACCTTTATAGATGTAATCTCAGTTTACTCTACTCCCACCTTAATGTAGTCCTTCAAAAGATGTGCAAACAGCTCTCTTCACTAACGTGCTGCAGAGCAAATGTCAAGAGAAACTTACTTTAGCTTCTAGAGCTGTACCTGTTCTAACTGGGAGGTAGCATGGGTAGGGGTGGTCAGGTACACAGAGGCCTTAGCCCTGGATGCTTGGCCCTGCTCTGGCTTGCTTTCAAGGTGAAGGATTCTTCCTGTTGTGGATAATCACGCTTTGGTATTGACAGTTTTTAAAAAATGTTTGTGCGCCTCTTGTTCTAACCTTTAGACCTTACATTCTCTTCCTCTGCTCTCCTCTAAATTGTAAAACCCTAATCTTTTCTAACAAATGCAAACAGCACGTAGAACATTAAACAATACAGGGGGATGTAATCGGAGAGCCAGCCTTGACCTTTGCACCTTCTGTCCACTCCTCAGAGGGAGTGCCTTTGACTTGCTGGTAGATTTTTGTTTTTGTCTCCTGCTGACTTCCATACTACCAACAGCATCTTATTCCTTATTCATTTGCCAGCTTTAGTAACCTCCTTCTCTCTTCTGGGGTATGTTTTCTTTTTAGTTCTATATAATGCAGCATTTAAAAATGAACAGTATACCTGACTTCTACGTTCTGGTCCATCCGTTAAGGACGGAACCTCTTGACTTCCCAAGATGTTGGTGGAGAAATGGATACCTGTGTTTTGCTCTCTCTCCTACTTCTGATTTTTGTCTTTCTTTTCTTTTCCCTTTTTCTGTCAGCTGTTTGACCACATTAATATTGTAAAGGTTTGTGATGCTTATTTTTGCTATAACTTAAACTCTCTGTGTGGCCATAGAGACCCTTGAAAAAGAAACGACTAAGAAGTCATTGTGGTGTTGTGGGTATATAAACACTGTCCACACAATATCTAGTAATTGTTCATTGAGGGAAACACTGTACTGCAACTCTAAACACCCCCCCCCCCAGCAGAGCTGTGTGCTGGATTCTAGCAGAGGGATGGGGTTTCTGTGAGTGCTCACAGTGATCCCACTGCTAAGTAGCTGCTTAGCCAGCTTTTTGTTGCCCAAGGTTCCTAATTGCTTAATTTTCCTGATACCAAAGTTCCTGGAGCTTCCTGTTCACTCATTGCTTAATTCTGAGCAAACTGCTTCCTAACCTACTCCGCAGTTGTGACCTAAGATTTCTTTTCTTTCCTATCTAGGCTGGCTTTTTTTTTTTTTTTTTTTTTTTTAGAATGTTGAAGGGTTAACAAAATCCTTTCTCTGTGAATGAGATATTGACCTTGGACCCAGTTCCCTTTCTTGATCCATTGTCCCCGAAACCTCACAGAAGTAGAATATTAGCTATGCTGTTAAGCAGCATTGCTTATGATAAAAATCATCTCTGGCCTGGGAGGCTGTAGGTCTGTGGTCAGAAGCTCCAGCTGGGTCTCCCTGGGAGTGATGACTTTGTAACCGGGCATGCCCTGTTATTCTGAGACGACAGAGCTCAGGCTATGGCAAGGGACGATGCTTTGTATTTGGAGTGTGAAGTTTATCTCTGAGGGTCTCCCTGCCTATTACTGAGTCACACCGTGCAGGACACACAGTTGTGTAAACTGCTACAAGGAAGAAAACACCTGGCGCTGTCCTGTGGTTGGTCGCTTCTCCATTCTCTCTCACAGTCCCCCTGAAGCCTCGTACACTTGTTTGGTCTTTTGATCTGAATATTTCGTTGAGACCATTGATAGACACTGTATGCAGTAAATCTGTAGACTGTTTTTTCAGAAAAGGCGTGCCAAAAGCAGATATGACAAAATGTGACAAAAGCTAGTGTGACAGATGTGAGCCGCCATGCCTGCTTTCCCTTTGTAGTTCTTTGAAGCCATAGTAGAGGCTATCAGAAATGGAGAAAAGTAAAAGTGTGTGTAATGTGTGCCGTGCCATCTTGCATCTAAAGTTCCCCAAATGCTGCAGCTCCCTTAGGGTCACCCATTGGTAGTCCAGTCCCTTAGGGTCAGCCATTGGTAGAGCAGTCCCTTAGGGTCAGCCATTGGTAGTCCTTTCCCTTAGGTCAGCCATTGGTAGAGCAGTCCCTTAGGGTCAGTCATTGGTAGTCCATTTCCTTAGGTCAGCCATTGGTAGTCCAGTCCCTTAGGGTCAGCCATTGGTAGAGCAGTCCCTTAGGGTCAGCCATTGGTAGAGCAGTCCCTTAGGGTCAGCCATTGGTAGTTCAGTCCCTTAGGGTCAGCCATTGGTAGTCCATTCCCTTAGGTCAGCCATTGGTAGTGCAGTCCCTTAGGGTCAGCCATTGGTAGAGCAGTGCCTTGCACTGTTTTCTGTCTTTTTCTCTGCCTAGCCTGGCCTGCACTGTCTTACGTCCTGTTGGGGTGTATTTCTCAAGTGCTGACGTCATTGTGTTCACACTGTAACCATTTCTTTGTCTGTCAAAGTAGTAGTGGCCTTAGCCGCCTTCTGTCTCCCGGACCAGTGCCTTGGCAAGCATTTTGGCAAATGGAAAGATTAGGTCTGATGAATTGAGTGGTGATGAAAATAGTATCTTGTCATTGAGAGGTCTCTGGTTATAATCTGGGACCTCTGGCCTAACTAGTGGGCCCCAGTGTCCTCACAGAGTCATGTCTGCCTGCCAGATTGGCTGCCCAGCTCCCTTCTGAAAGGCTCCAGGGTTTTCCAGTGTACGATTCATTAAAAAGGATGTTGCAGAGAGAAACACATGTACACTGAGGGTGATAAAGCCGAGTCCAGGACTATAAGAGTGTAATCAAAAGAAGGGGGAGATGGTAGAAAACTCAAAGGAACTGTGTATGCCACCATGTTAATAGTAATTGCCCTTGTGCAGTTGGGTTATGGAAATTCTTTCTAATCTTCTACATTTTTGACCAATTCACACATATTTCTTGGAAAAATATTTTTAGAAAAAGCTGCATTTGAGGAAACTTTTTTTTTCTTTTTTGTTTGTTTTTCCCCTCCCTCCTCTCCTCCCATCCCCCCCAATCCACTCCTCCTCCCTTTCTGTTCAGAAAAGGGCAGGACTCCCATAGACATCAACAAAACATGGCGTGCTGTGGGATGTTCTGTATGGCAAATGTGTTGCTCTGATTGGTCAATAAATAAAACACTGATTGGCCAGTGGCTAGGCAGGAAGTATAGGCGGGACTAACAGAGAGGAGAAAAGAACACGAAGGTGGAAGGAGACACTGCCAGCCACCACCAGGACAAGCAGCATGTAAAGATGCCGGTAAGCCACGAGCCACATGGCAAGGTATAGATTTATAGAAATGGATTAATTTAAGATATAAGGACAGTTAGCAAGAAGCCTGCCACGGCCATACAGTTTGTAAGCAATATAAGTCTCTGTGTTTACTTGGTTGGGTCTGAGTGGCTGTGGGACTGGCAGGTGAGAGAGATTTGTCCTGACTGTGGGCCAGGCAGGAAAACTCTAGCTACAATGGCGTATCAGGTTGCCATAGGACTAAGCACTTCCCCTTGTATTAAGGCTGGACAGGACAACCCAGTATGAGGAATAGGGTCCCAAAAGCCAGCCAAAGAACTAGGGACAGCCCTGCTCCTACTGTTAGGAGTCCCGCAAGTGGGCCAAACTACACAACATATATAAAGAGGGCCTAGGTTGGTCCCATGTAGGCTCCCTGGTTGTCGGTTTAGACTTGTGAGAACCTATGAGCCCAGGTTAGTTGGTTTTGTGAGTTTTCTTGTGAAGTTCTTGACCCCTCTGGCTTCTACAGTCCTTTCTCTCTTCAGCAGGATTCCCCGAATGTGGCCTGATGTTGGCTGTGGGTCTCTGCATCCTTTCCCATCACTTGCTGAACGAAGCCTCTCTGATGACAGTTGGACTAGGCACCAACGTATGAGTAGAGCAGAACATCACTAGGCAGCATTGCATCGACAGTTTTCCCTCTAGTCGTGTTCGGTTCTATCCTAGGTCTCTGGGCTCTTCAGCCTCTGGGTCCTAGCTCTCCAGGCACTGTCAGGGTGGGCTCACTCTCGTGGCGTGGGCCTCAGACTGGACCAGTCAGTGGTTGGCCACACCCCCTCAGTCTCTGTACTTCTCTTCCATAGGCAGGACAGACTGTAGGTCAAAGGGTATGTGGCTGGGTTGGTATCCTAGCCCTCCACTGGAAGTCTTGCTTGGTCACAGGAGATGGTCAGTTCAGGCTATATATCCACTATTGCCAGGAGACTTAACTGGGGTCATCCTTGTAGATTCCTGGGAGTTTGCCTTGCACCAGGTTTCTTTCTCACCCGGAAATGTGCCCCCTTTCCAGTCATCTCTTTTGGTATACTTCCCCTCCATCCCCCACCAATCCCTCATGTTCTCATCCCCACCTGTCCCCAGTCCACCCACAAAATCTGTTATATTTCCCCTTCCCAGGAATATCCAAACATCCCCCCTTGGGCTTTCCTTGTTACCTAGCCTCTCTGGGTCTGTGGATTGTATGTAGCATGATTATTTCAAATTTTCTTCTGTGGATTATAGCATGGTTATTTCAATTTTTCTATATCCTTTTACCAATTTACACATATTTCATGGAAAAATATTTGTAGAAAAAGCTTCATTTGAGGAAACCTTTCTTGCTACAGATATAAGTGTCCTGTAGCTGTGTGCCCTTGCCTGCATTTGCATAGCTGGGCTGGCAGAGTAACCTGCTTTCTTCCCTGTTAGTACTAAATCAAGGAAGTAAGTGTTGTGTGGAGCTCTAGCCCGGCAGCTCCTAGGGTACTTGATACCAAGGGCCCAAGCAGCACCCTCTTCCCAGCCCTCCTGGAGGGCCTGCCAGCCTCCTGACTGAGCCAGGCTTGAGCCTACAGTTTCTACAGCATTCTGATAGGAAATCTTCTCCCTGACTTCTCCAGTATGTGCCTCACAGTCCCTGTGTCCTGGGAAGACCTGCGCCCCCACCCCCACCCCGTCTGCTCCCTGCTCTCCACATGATGGCATCCACATCTGAGGAGCACTGTGCTCCTGGCTGCATGTTCAGACACTCAGACCCCAGGAAGCACATGTCTGTCTGGGCTCTTTCTGTAACTTCTTTATCCCCTGGGAATCTGAGAAAGAAGAGGAATTATGTCTCTTCTTCCAAGCGCTTCCCTGGCTGAGGACAGCAGGACACTTGAGGGTGGAGAGTTAGAGCCTCTTTGGGAGTGTGAGAATGAAAACCAGCATATTTAAACCTAGTGATTGACTTTGCCTTGGCTTTCTGCACCATCTTTCCCATTGTTGGCGACAGTTTAGAAAGCATTTCCCCACCTGTTTTTATCTCTTAGCCAGAATTCAGCATACCAAAAGCCTTGAGTTAGTTCTAGGAAGTCATGGCTAGCCATGCAGTTTGGAGTCGTATGTAAAGTGCTCATTGTCACAAACATGCCAAAAGGCAAGTGTTTTGTTTGTTTTTATGTGTTTGAACGTTTGCCTGCATGTATTATGGATACCATGTATGTGTCCTGCTCCCTCAGAGATCAGAAAGGGGCATCAGATCCCTGAAACTGGTTGTGAGCCACCATGTGGGTGCTAGGAACCAAACCCAGGTTCTCTGCAAGAGCCAAAGTGCTCTCTAGCCCTGAGCCATCTTGTCAGCTGCAGCAGGTGGGTTTTGAAGAGGGTAATGTCTTCACCATTGCTGCTGCTGGTGAGAAATTCTCAGTGCCGGGTTCCATTTCAGGGAAGGACTGTTGCTGAGACTGGCTGAAAGTCCAGGCTCCTCCCTCTTCTCCCTCCTGCTGCCTTGGAGCATGTTTACTCCTTCCTGCTGGAGGTGCAGGCCAATTAATGGGTGCTGGATGTGTAATTGTCACTTTCAAACAGCTGGGTGGAGATTTTATTTTTCTCTCTTCGTATTTAATTCCATTTTTTCACACTTTGACAATAATGAAAAAGCCAGTCATGTTCTTCCCTTTATTTTTTAAAGGGCAAACTCTGATGTTAATTTTTGTCAAGACTTTAAGAACCTGAAGGATAAAGAGACACATCCTTGTAAGAGGAACCTCCATCCCCCTCCCCCGCCTCCAGCAGACTTCAGATAAAACGCACAGATGTAGTTTGAAAAGGGGCAGATTCCTGAGTATCAGAGCTTGTCTGTGGAGGGGCCTGGGTGCCACTCCAGACTCAGAGGCGCCATTGAGCCACACTGCTGCTTCTGAGCGAAGAAAGGCCTTAAGTAGATGAATGTTTTAGAGACCAGAACATCAACAGGCAATTAGTTGGCCATACCTGTGCTTTTAAAGAGGACTTTGTACATAAAGTTTTTATGTAGGAAACAAACTGGGGCTGAGCATGTGAATTGCCTGAGTACTAACTTTGGAGCTGTCTGCAGGTTGAGGGTGAGAATCCTCCCTACCCAGAATGTTTGACAGCTGAAGGAAATGGTCATCTTGGATAATAACTGAGAATCTTCCAGCTCTCATTCCCATCTTCCTTGTTTAGCTACAGAGCTGCATTATTTTAAAAAATGAAGCATACCTTAATGAAGCTTTCTTCATGAGCTGTGTGAACATTGGAGAGAATCTTTTGTCATGGGATAACTTTCATATTACTATTATGTTTCAAGTGACAAAAATAAAGGTCACACTACTGTCACTTCTCCAGTTGACTAGCTGGTCTCCCTACTCTTCTCTACACTCTCCACAGATTGACTGCACATACTAGAGCCAGAACAGTGTGTCACTTGAGGTTGGTTATAGGCTGGGAGTCCTGTTACTTCTCTTCTAGCTACTGTTGGGAAAGTTCTTATTCAAGGCCAAGTGCTTTTAGTTAGAACTTGTACCAGCTGTGCCCCATCCACGTCAGAAATGGATTTGACTTAAAATCCCAGCTTTGTCAGGTAAATAGGTCTCAATGGTTTCTCTGAATTTTCAGAGTAATAAGTTTAAAAAAATTATTATTATTTTTTTAAGAACACTGACCTTGAACTCTGGAGAGGGACTCAAAATTACTCACACGACATTTGTGTGCCTCTTGTTACAAGGAAAATCTGACTACCAGAGTGGTCCTGACTCTGAGGCCCTGGAGCCCAACCACCTCTCCTGGCCTTGGGTGGCACCAGAGCATCATCCCCCAGCACTGGCTGGGTATGCTGCATCGCCTTGGCCTTCTGCTGTAGACACCAGGTGTAGGACCTGCCTCTCAACCCTGGACAGACTGAG
>CABHPH010145403.1:471-32544 GCA_902168325.1 Peromyscus nudipes | reverse complement strand
TCCTTTTGTTCTTTCTTTCCTTTGTTTTTTTTTGGGGGGGGGTAAAAGTTGAATATCAGTTTTGTGGATAGTCCTACTATTTTGTCCCTACTTGTACCGTACTCACATAACCAGGCTCATAACTCCTAGTGAATTAGCTACCCATCCTGTTTAGCTTGGCCATCTTTGTGATAATTCTACTCACCTGGCTTCTAGCTTATAAATGCCCTCATCTATCCATTTAATATTTTTATTGCGATAATTTATGTTTTCTGTCACTAGTAATAACCTGTTTCAGTTTCACTCAAACATAGGGGAGGAGCTTTCTTTTATTCAGGCACTTCCAGGAAGCAAGTTTCAATTTTGTCATTGTAACTCCTTAGGCTATTCCTTCTCTTTTTGCATTGCATTGAGAGGCTAGCCTTGAAGAAGTGTTCCCTTTGACCTTTTTCCAGATAATACCTTTTGTATATACATTTACATGAAATAACTTCCACCAATTAATGTATTATGGGTATTGTTATAATTTATTTCTTATCTGATTATTTATTGCATATAACATCTTTATAGTGTTTCCTGAAATCTAATGCAACCACAACAATATTAGCATCATTAATGAATAACTAATAGTAATTAATATTTATTTGTGGCATATTATATATTCACTTATTTACTGTATATATCATTATATATAAATGTAGTTAACTCTTTTTCCACTCCAAGTATAAGATATAAAGATGAAAAAGAGACATGGAAACTTACCAAAAGACTCTGCAACCTTCACCAATGTTTGGAGATACCCTAGCTTGTGGATAACTGCCCCAAATCTTCCTGTGCATTGTGTATATTGTTGAGAAAAAACCTCTATGTTGAAATTTTCTTCTGTTGAAGTTATTACAAAAGGCAAGATCCAAATGCCAGTCAAATAATTGGCTCTATATTAAGTATCTTTCAGTGTTATTCTTTCCGGACGTACAGTCTTTTCACAGCTCATTACATCCTATCTTTTTTCTTCTCTTTTTAAATTAATATCTTTCTGAGCCCAGAGCTGAACTCACTCAAGTCAAAAGTTATGAAGAAGCATAATGGGGTTTTCATTAGAAGTCGTGTTTCTAGAAGTCATTTAAATGAAGGAGTTGATCATTTAAAGCACAAAAACGAATAGATCATTTTGAACAATAAAAGAGAATAAGTTGAGTTTAAATGATTTCCTTGATCTTTGTAGTCCTTCAAACTTCTACGAAGACACAGAAGGCTGATGGGCTAAAATAAAGAGGTATAATTTCAGTAGTGACCATTGTCTACCTCTCTTGTGTGGCCCACCACTAGAGCTGTTCATGTCTATTGACTTGGTTTTGAAAATGTCATTTACTCTGATTTACAAAGACACACTTGTTTCCTTATCATTAAACAATACTTAATATTAATCCGGGAATACTTGGCAAATAAAGGAAATTGAAACGACTCTTGTTTGTAATATCCTTGGGCACACACCTGACTTTATGAGATTTTCTTGTCTCTTTCAATCTCTTCACACCTAAATCAGGATGTAAATTGTCCCTACTGACATTCTAAGCACAAGAGGATGCACAAGGGTGCAACCAGAATCCCAGCTTCACAAATACAAAGCATTTTCTCTCCTTCCCACCCCTGATACTGCTGCCACACACATTCATGTACTTATACACCCATACAATACCACATATATGCTCTTCTTTACAATGCACATGTTGGAACACAATAATATAAATGTATACATGCTTGCACACATGATACATGTATGTTTGCATACAAATAAACACGTCAATGAGAGCATGCATTCCTAATGTAGCACACCATATACTTACATGCATGCACATAATAAGAAAAATCTTGGACAAGAAGAATGTAAACTCACTACAGGAGCAGACTCTGACCTCTAATTCTGCTTTTTACTAGTTAAGCTTCTAGCAGACTCCTGAAGGATTCCATTGACTTCCACTCTGAGCCTCATTAACCTCTTTTTAGTCCCCATGGAGGTAGAATACAGGACTCTGGCTCACCCCATTGAAATTAGGATGAAGAATCCAATGTGAGATGATTTCCCCAGAAACATCTTATTGTCATTCTTCTTCATCAATACTTTGCTGCTTGTTTGGTGAAGCCTAGGACCTCGATCTTGAAATCTTCCTTGACGACTTCTCAGGAGTTACAGGGTTGAAATGAAGTTTTAAAAGAGCTGCACTTCTGCTTGTATCTGGCATAATAGGAGAAGTCTAGTTCATGCAATTTTAAGTTTCTGTCATTGATGAATTACATTTAGTTCTAATCCTACAATTAACAAGCCACGTGAGGCCATGCAGTTTTCTGTGTACTTACCTCTACAGGGATGTCTCTGCTGCCTGTAGAGGCTTTTCTATGAAGAGATTTTCTGAGTCTGTGTAACACACACCCTACCTTATTTTAGTGTTATTTTTCATAGGAAGAAAAGCAGTAGGTGGCATTTGTGAATTATGTCCTGATCTGGACTGGAATCTGAGATGTTTGCTATGTTTTGGGCCTCCTCATCTATATTTTGTTTTATTTCTTACTTTACTAATTTAATTTTAGGGCAGTTTGTGATCTAAAGAATAATTGAGAAGTTAGCATAGAAAGTAAATCCCCATGTTAGTTTCTCTTATTCGTATTAGTATAGTACACTTGTCAAAGCCAACACACACTTATCATGAGTCTAATAAAATACATGATATATTTAGATGCCTCTAGTCTCTCCTCTATATCTTTCACATTTCCTGGGAACCCATCTTAAAGTCCTTCTGATTTTCAGTCAGAATGTTTGTGGTAGTTTTTCATATTTTGCTTGGATACCTTTATGTTTATACCTATGCAAATATTTATTTTACATTTTGGAGCATAACCATTACCTCTTTGCTATTTATTTGTTTATTTTTTATTCAAAATATTCAGCTTTGCCTACTGGGAAGCATTTCAAATTTACTTCTTTGACATACTATTGTCAGTGTGGGAGTTAGTGTTTGGAGCTTTGAACACATTCTTACTTTCTGAGTCCATGTCCCATCTTCCGTGTATTTCTTGCCTCATTGCTAGAATTGGCCATATCTCCAAGGAACTCCATTCCCTATCTTGGAAAATGCTTTTAGAAAACAATATATAGTTTGTGAGTGGGCTTGTTGCTTTGGAGTGATGTTTCTTCCAGGTTCTTGTATAATTTCTCACATTAAATTTCCATATGTAGCCATATTTGTATGAGACTAAACAAGAGTTCTTAGTGATAGTACCAATCCGTATCTACCAGTGTACATGCTGCTCTCATCAGCCTTTTGCCTGTGCTCGTCTTTAGCCCCCATTCAAGTGCAAAATCTGGTTCTCAGTCTATAGCAAGGTAAACAAGTCGATTTTAAACATTCTCAATACAAGGAAAAGGGTAAATATTAGAGGTAGTTTATATGCTGTTTCATTTGATCCTCCTGAA
This sequence comes from Peromyscus nudipes, assembly GCA_902168325.1. NCBI lineage: Eukaryota > Metazoa > Chordata > Mammalia > Rodentia > Cricetidae > Peromyscus > Peromyscus nudipes. The sequence goes on along the minus strand of CABHPH010145403.1, from coordinate 29,093 downwards.
TAGTTCACCTATTCTTTTCTATGTGATAAACATGGCATATACAATCTCTATCTGTACATTAAAATTAATTGATAAAAATTCCTGCTACTACCATCCATCTACTTAATTTCCAGTTTCTGGGTATACAGGGGATGGCAAGGGGTATGTTGATCTACAACTGAGGGAACAATTTTATGTACTAGAGTATCAGTTACCTGCAGTTACATTGTATACAGACTCAATGAGATTTACAATATGCGATTAACAATTTAGATACAAAGCTTTCTGTATTATTTCTTAAATTTATATTGTGTAAATTATTTGTCAATTTTAAATTTTGCTACAGTTTTTATCTTGTCTTGTTACATGTACTTTGCTTTGCTGATTTTATATATATTTCCTTTTTTATTCATAAGTGTTCTTTGCATAAGTGATCACTGCACTTTTTCAGATAAATTACAAACAATTATACAGTTGATATTTTGGTTTATAGTTATTGAGTTTACTAAGCATACAACAAGCCAAAGTAAAAGTATAACCAGCAGATGACAGATGACAGGTAGATTGATGATAAACAGCTAGATGACAGAAAAAGATTAGGTAGATAATATATGATATATATATATCTAGTATATAGCTATATATATATATAGTATATAGCTAGATAGCAAAGCATTATCAAATTGGGTATTCAAAACATTCAGCAGAAATCAACTGGGGAAGCCCCTTTAATGAAGTCAGGTGCAGTTCCCAATATAGAGAGTCACAGGCAGAACAGAGTATCCTATTTCATGAGATTTCCAATTAAAAGAGCAAACAAATGCAGAATCGTAACATCATAAAATTGGAAGCTTGCAAACATTCAGGAAAAGCAGACTGAGGAAGCTCCAGTGAGGCAGCTAGCTAGAGTTCTCTATAGAGAGTCCCAGGCAGGCAAGTGTCCCCTTAGTGAAGATTCTATGTAAAGGAACCAACAACAGATAGAAATAATATCATCAAATCTAGAGCCCATACCATCCAGCAGAAACCAACCAGAGACACCGAGGCAGTCAGTTGAAATTGGCAATTGTGCTTTCTCTCCAAGGTTGAGCTTCTATGGCTGAATGTCTTCTTTTTGTGGTAAGCATATTGACGCTACAGGATAAATAACAGTGATATTTTGTAGGAAATGGTTCATCTTGTAACTGTTTTTATGGATTAAGCATTTTACTCAGATTTTTTTACAAGTCTTTCCTCCCTGTCATGGAGGAAAGTGGCAGCTCATCCTCAGACAAGGGTTTTTGGAGGACTCTTGACAAAAATGCATGGATCTGAAGTAGGATTAATAGCTGCACTTCTGAGTCTGAAATGAGTCAGGGATTAAGTTTCTGAGTTATCTCCAAAAGCACATGACAATTTATTAATATAATTATCTAATCTAGATTTCAATTTGTGGTAGAATCTGTAGTCTTTGCCATATATAAATTATATGACACTTTATACATAACACAATTCTCTCCAAACACACACAAACTGTGCTTAGTGGTGACTCAAACCCAGAGTTCTTAATTCTTATGTCAAAATACTGATGTATACTTTATATAATTTGTAATTATTTTTTCCAGAAAAATATGCATGTTCACATATATACAAAGATGTACTCAAATTTTTATAAGTTTATATACAGAAGGTACCCAAATCTAGATCATTCTCTTTACTTCACTAATTAGAAATATTTTCTAATTCAGAGCAATTAATTGATCTTACATTATGCAACATGAGAGTTGAGTCATTATAATATATAGTAATTAGCTATTATAATAACAGTTAATAATGATTTACATTTTTCCCTTAGTACTAATGGACTCTTTGAAACTTATTACAAATGACCATAGAAAATATTTACTACATTCTAGACATAAGAAAGATTCCAAGGGCTGGGAAAATGGCTCAGTAAGTAAGAGCACTTGCTGTGCAAGAATGAAATCAAGTACCCAGCATACACATAAAATTTAAACATGGTCATTAGTAGGCTTGTAATGCCAATGCTATGGGTAGAGACAGGAAGGTGGCTGGGGTTTGCTCACTGCCAGCCTAATCTCAAGGGAATGCAAGGTGGAGATAGAGAACATTTAAGGTCTTCTTCAGAACCCTGTGCATGTATAATACAATAGTTCATACTTTTGGTTTAGATTGATTGAGTTTATTAACCACACAACAAATCAAAGTGAAAAAATAAATAACAAAAGATAGAGGACAGATGATACACACATGCACACACTGTTATTCTGTTAGAATCTAGTTTTTACTGCTCACAAATCTTCCAAAAATTGTTGTGTTGAAGACTCAATGAGAGTCTGGCAGAAAGTATTTCTGAATGTTTACCCATTCTTTGTGTGTTTTTTATGAGCATATATATATTTTAGAAGTCATAGCAACATGCAATCTTAAGGGACTAGGCAAAAAACACTATAAAATAGGAGGCCATAAAATAATTAACATAAGGCACATATTATTAACTTTGATTAAAAATTCAAAAAGTCAAAATGCTTTATTAAAGTTACTTGATAACTCTCATGTTCCCATATTTAATAAGATTTTATTCTGCCAGTAATCCTGTGTTTGCTCTACCATAGTGAAGCTTTTTATTATTATAGTATTAGGAAGATTTTTTTAGGAATTTTTGCATTTACTTTTTCAAAAGTAATGGTTAAAGTATTTTCTATAGTGTTTTATTCCATAAAATAGTATGTGCTTTTGAATGATTTGTAAACCCATCCTTCAGACAAACAAGTTATTTTAAAATTCTGTTTTGTGTTTGGAGTAATGAAATGACTCAAATTTCCCCATTCTTATTTCTTATATGAACTACCCTTAACTTGTCTCACAAGCAGAGTGCTTATGGCTTTATTAAGGAATGTATCCTCTGAGAAAATGTGCATTAAGGAAGGAGAGAAAGCTGAAATGAAAGATTACCCCTATCCACTCCCCCGCCCCCACCACACAGACACAGACTTCTTTTCTACAATTCTGATTAATTCTGATCTCAGGCTGGTCTTGAACTCACTATGTAACTGAGGATGATCTTGAACTTCTGATTGTCCTGTGTCCACTACCCAAGTTGTAGGTTTGCAATGTGCACAACCATGCCCAGTTTATGCAGTGGTGGAAATGGCTTCACGAGTGCTAGGACATACTCTACCAACTGAGCTATATTCCCATTCCTAATCCTCACCAACTTCTATCAAATATTTTGAGTCAATTGGGCCCTGTGGTATCAGGATAATTGAGGGCTAGGGCAGTGGAGCTATGATGGTAGTCAAACAGAGGCCTTCTATGAGTTTGTAAAGGGCTCCTAACTGAGACCTGAAGGGACAGAAAGGCCCATCTTCTCCATTTTCTTTTTTCATCTACAATCTATTTATGAAGTTAAGCATCCATATGTGTTCATTAGTATTTATTGAGAACTGGTCACATCACAGTTTGAAGTATAGACTGGTGAAGAAGTAGCTTCAGGAGTCAGGGATTACAATCAATGTATGCAGATTAAAGCTGAATTCTACAGGGAGAATGTATAGTGCAAAAAGCCCTTCAGAGGACAGGGCACCAGCATCCTTTGGCCACCATACCCAGTGTGCTTCTGTGCCAAGTGATATCTACTGAATGCATTTTAATTCAACTAGAGTTGCACAAATTTAATTTTCTCACTAGCCTCATCTAAAATATATTTACGACAGTAGAAATTTACTGATTGTGTGTGTGTGTGTGTGTGTGTGAGTGTGTGTGTGTCCATACTCACAACTTTTGTCAGTTCTTTCCTTCTACCACTATGGTCCTGGGAATCAAACTCAGGTCCTTTCTTTGTCTTGGCAACAGGCTCCTTTACCTGCTAAGACATCTCCCAGGCAGAAAGTAAAAAAAAAATATTAAGGATGATATTAACATACTAAATTATTTGTATATTTTACACTCTTTCACTGATGTAAAAAGGACAGCTTGATTCAATTCTTATGTATATCTAGAAGCCAACACATAGAAATGACAAAAATTATAAAAACATAAACCAGTTGAATGACAAAAACATAAACAAATGGAAGGGTTAAAATTAACCAAATTTTAAAAATTTACATGTTAACTCATTCTGCACAAATAAAATTTACAGAATAGTGAGAAAGAGGAAGGAAGGAATTGAGCTATTCTCTACAGATATTTCTGGATCATCCTCATAAAACAGTGACATTTTCAGACTCCTGCTAAAAGTTCCTTCTTTATGGTCTGTAAACAGTTATATGTTGATTTCCTCAATAAGATATGTTGCTAAATAGTCTTAATTAAGACAAAGTCAAATGATCTTTATTTTTCTTGAAAAAAATAAATCACCCATAAGTTCATGTAATTTATTTATGCTTAGAACAAGATATTTAAAACATTCTCAAGGACATTATGTCTTCCGGCTTTAAAATATCAAGTAATTATCAAATCAATGATCATTTGGGAGAAAGTAATGAAGTATGGAAAATAACCACTTCAAATTATATAAATCATTAAAACTGATGTCATTAGGAAGGCGTTTAAAGAGTGAGGGTGTTAAATGTCTTCAAAGTTTGATAAAAACTGAAATTATATTCTGAAGTAAATTTTAAGGAAATATATTTATGTCTTTATACTTAATCTGTTATTGAATTATTTTTCTACTAGAAATTACTTGATTAAATAAATAAGCTTCAAAAATGTACACAAAACAGATTTCATTTCTATCATTTTCATTTGACAAATATGTATTTCAAGTATTATGAAGGATAAATTCTTTCCAGCATATTTACTTTATTATGGAAGAGACCTTAAAATGAAACTTTCACTCTCATCTTTTCATTCGAGTCTTAGAGTTATTTAGAAATTATCATTAATATTTCTTATATTGTTGATTGTGAACCTAGCCTTTAACAGCCAAGTCATCTCTCCAGCCCTCATTGATATTTCTTAATGAAGGAAAATCTCTTACTCTTTTTGGAATCTTTCCCTTGTTAATTACGCAAAACTAATTTGCACAGAAAATTTTGGATTTGATCTATGGGCATTTATTTTATCTACCACTTTTGATTATTTTCTTTTATTGAGAGAGAATAGGCTGGTCTTGAGCTCAATATGTAGCATAGAATGATCTTGAATTTAGAATCCTTCATCCTTAATCTCCTGTGTGCTGGGATTTCAAGGATGTTACCATCACACTTGGTTTTATGTATTACAGAAGCTTGAATCCAGGGCTTCATGCATGCTAGGTAAGCACTCTAGCACATACCCTCAGTCCCATTTTTTATCGTTAGAACTAATTTTCTTTAGTAATTTCCTAACTTCATATGCTTATGTTCATGTACACACTAACACAGAGCTAGGACTTCTCCACAGTGTTATGTCATTCCTTTGTGGTCCCTTTGTTCTGTTATCATGCCCATGGTACTTGGTCCTCACCCTATCAATAGTGACACCACAAGCCCTTGAGGACCAAAGTGTGGTGATAATTTCTTGTACTCTAATAAAGCTTGCCTGAAGATCAGAGGACAGAACTAGCCTCAGAATTAGCCATAGAGGTCAGGCAGTGGTGTCATACACCATTAACCTCAGTATTTGGGAAGCACACACGCCATTAATCACTGCACTATGAAGGCTGAGATAGGAAGTGAAATGGCTGGGCGGAGAAAGGCATATAAGGCTTGAGGAGACAGGAACTAGAGAGTGTTCAACTGATGACTCAGGGGCATTCAGTCAGAGGATTTGTGGAGTTGGCAAGGTGAGAAGTGGCTCTGACTTGTTCCTTTGTCTCTCTGATCTTTCAGCATTTACCCCAATATCTGGCTCCAGGTTTTTATTATAAGACCATTTAGGATTCGTGCAACACCAAAGACCCAATGTAGATCCCGTAGTGCTTAAGGAACATGTTAGTCTTGTACAAGACCCACTATAGTAGAACTTCTCACCAGTGTGTATCGTTTACATGTCAGCCCCTCTGGAAAAGCTTCAAGGGCCCTCTTAAATTCTCAGTTGTGTAGAGAGTACAAGATGTCAAAGATAAAACCAAGTGCCTTCTTTGTTACACACAACTAGTTCAGTCTAGGGTCTGGAGATTGACACAGTTCTTTTTTTTTTTTTTTTTTTTTTGTTTTTTTGGACAGGGTTTCTCTGTGTAGCTTTGTGCCTTTCCTAGAACTCACTTGATAGCCCAGGCTGGCCTCGAACTCACAGAGATCCACCTGCCTCTGCCTCCCGAGTGCTGGGATTAAAGGCGTGCACCACCACCGCCCGGCAACACAGTTCTTTAAATGTTTTGTGCACATCCCACATGAAATAATATGTGCATATTCTTCTTCATACTCCTTGCCTGTGTGTGCTTCTACATGACTTATATATTAATACTAGTATAGGTGTACATATACATATATAAGCGTTTTTGTCATATATGTGTGTATATAGCCTCACACTAATCTTTATATATTGTATACACAAATATAGACTAGTATACATATTTTACTATTTTCTTTGTTTCTTTGTTTCTTTCTTCCTTCCTTCCTTCCTTCCTTCCTTCCTTCCTTCCTTCCTTTCTTTCTTTCTTTCTTTCTTTCTTTCTTTCTTTCTTTCTTTCTTTTTTTGAGACAGGGTTTCTCTGTGTAGCCCCGGCTGTCCTGGAACTCCTTCTGTATACCAGAGTGGCCTGAAAGTCAGAAATTCACCTGCCTCTGCCTCCTAAGTACTGGGATTAAAGGTGTGCACCACCACCACCCTGCTATATATTACTATGTTTTGCATTGTTGAAGAAACATGTTGAAATGAGTGATACAGCAATAACTAAGAGATACAATGCTGCTATTTCAGTCATCTCATTCCAAGAATGGTGAAAGTATTTTACCCAGACACATTGTTATAATTATTATAAATTTAAATCAAATGATCATAAATTCATGCTACATTCCGAGAAGCATATAAAATGCTCCTGGATGTTCTTTGACTAGTTGACCAGAAGTTACCTGGTATGGAGGAAGTAAATCATCTTCAGGTTTCTTTCCAAGTCTCTCTCTCTCTTTTTTTTTTCAATTGTGAACATATAAAACACCTCCAAAAGAAAACTGAAATCCACCTTTAAGGGGAGGTGGGAGGACAACATGAGGGAATTTGATGATCAAGTTGGGGGAGGAACAGAGAGGGAGAGCAAGAAAGGTGACATCTTGATAGAGGGAGACATTACGGATTAGGGAAAACCGTGGTGCTAGGGAAATCCCCAGGAATCCACAAGGATGATCCCAACTAAGACTCCAAGGTGGAGAGGGTGCCTGAACTGTCCTCCCCCTGTAATCAGATTGGTGACTACCCTAATTGTCATCACAGAACCTTCATCCAGGAAGTGATGGAAGCAGACGCCACAGCTAAGCACTGGGTGAAGCTCCTAGAGTCCAGTCAAGGAAGAGAGGGAGGAGGGATTATATGAGCGAAGGGGTCAAGATCATGATGAGGAAACCCACACAGACAGCTGACCTGAGCTAGTTGAAGATTATTGACTGTGGACTGACAGTTAGGGAACCTGCATGGAACCTAACTAGGCCCTCTGAATGTGGGTGACAGTTGTATGGCTTGGGCAGTTTTGGGGGCTTCTGGTAGTGGGACCAGGATTTATCCCTAGTGTTTGAACTGGCTTTTTGGAGCCTATTCACTATGGAGAGATACCTTGCTCAGTCTCCATATGGGGTTAGGGGAGGCTTGGTCCTGCCTCAACTTAATATGTCAGGCTTTGTTGAATCTGCATGGGAGACTTTACCCTCTCTGAGGAGTGGATGCGGGTTGAGGTGGGAGGAAGGTGAGGGGTGAGTGGGAGGAGTGGAGGAGGGAGAAATGTGGTTGGTATGTAAAATGAAAAAAAATTTTAAGTAAAAAATAGTTAATATTTGGCTCTAATTATTATAATATTAATTGTTATATTGCATTCCCAATTGATGTTTGCTGTGTTTTTGTCTTGGCAAGCAGAAGGATGAATGTCATACTGTGCAAGAGCTTTTCTGCTTCTACTAAAATGGGTGACAAGAAGGGCAAGGATGCACAGACACGTGTGGTTACCACAGGTCAACTTTTTTTTACGGCTGATGAAAAGTTTCTGCATCTCGATAAGCCTCTCCCCCAACACAGCAATCCAAATCAGACCAAATCAGACTGAATTAGAAAAAGTCCTGGTTTAATAAGTAAAGTGTTCCCAGGTGATTCTCTGCCTCTCTCCTGCCCCCTCAGAGAGGAGATAGGAAAGAAAAACTGAAAAACCACATATCTGTTTTCTGGGGTGCAGTTTAAATACCCTGTGGGAGTGGTCTTGAGCCTCTCTGGGGGAGGAGCCACGTTTAGTGGAACTTTCCTAGGGGCAGGGTCTGGGCAGAGAGATGGGGCTTCCATCAGAATGTTCCAGACTTTTTGGGTATGTGCATGTAAGGGTGCCAGGGACTGAGGTGGAGCTTCCACCAGAACATTCCAGACTCTCTGGGTACGTGGATGTCAGGGTACCAAAGGCTGAGGTGGAGCTCCCATCCTAACAATTGTTCCATCTTCTTTAATTTCTTTAAGATAGAACTGCTCATTGAACCTGGAGTTCATTGATTCAGTTAGAATTGCTGGCCATCAAGTCCCTAGGGTCCTTCTGTATTCCTCTTCCTGATCCCTGGTATTAAGGAACACATCACCACACCTGGCTTTTTCTATGGGTACTGGGGATCTGAATTTTGGTTTCTATGCAAGCATTTTACAGACTGAGTCATGTCCCCAGCCTGCCTACCTTAGCCAAAACAACATACTTTACATTCCAAAGATGAATGAAACCTGAGAATAGTTCTTGGAATTATCTTCAGTCAGCTTGTGTAGTAGAAATGAGAGTCAGGACCTTTGGGGCAGGATAATCATTGTCTAGCAACTGCCTTAGCCATAGGAGGTCTGCTTTGTTTCTGATAATCTCTCTTTGTACATTCCTGGTGAAGGGTATCTCTCATCCCCTCCCAACCTGAAGTGCCTTATGTAATTTCTCACAAGCAGCCTCAGGCCAGGGGCTAGAACTGGCATCTATACCTAAAAGGAAGTTGATAAAATGCGTTCTATCTCTTGCCATACAAGGTGGATGAAGGAAAAATGAATACCTGATGAATGGATGGTAGATGGCAGCCACAATGCTAAAATGGACCACCCATACGTGATTAAACTTTAGGACTGCCTGAATAGATATAAGCTCTGGCCATCTTCTGATACCAGGTAAGGAACTGGGAGTTCCTGGTTAGAAGCAGGAAAGTTATGTTCTCCTAAATTCATACTGAATGGATTCCACCTTCAGAAGTTCAGTTTGGTAACTCCCTTTGATTCTTCTGATGCTAACTGAATGTAAGCCAGCTCTGTCTTTCCTAGCCTGCTTGGACAATGTCCCTGGGGTTCCCTTTCCCCCTCATGTTCTCAGTCTGCTTTCCCTGGGCTGCAGTTGAATTATCTTGTTGTTATTTTTAGAATATGAATTACTGTACTCTCTTGTCCAAAAGCTTCCAATGAATTTTCGTCATATATGGGAGGAGACACAGCTTATAGTCCAATAAACATATAATTAATCATCCAAACAAGAACAACTCAGAGAACAAAAGAGAAAGTTACTAACAATATTGCTAAGACAAGACAAGCTGAGGTTAACTTGGTGCTTTAGTCAACTGCCACAAAATACCTAAGACAATTAATTTGTAAAGAGTCAAAGTTTGTCTTGGCTCATTGTTTCAGACCATGCTCAGTTGATCTTACTGCCTTTGGTTCTGCTGTGAGGCAGCATTTCATGGTAGCGACATGTGAGGGACAAAGATCCTCAACTTATAGAAGGGAAATGACAACAATAAGATACTATGGTCCCATAAGTCCTTTTGAAGTCACTTTCCCACTAGACTACATCACTAAAAGAAGCTACCACTTCTAAACAGTTGCATGGAGAAAGGATCAAGTTTTTCATTTGTGGCCAGTCAGAGGACATATAAGATCCAAGCTGCAACACTTGGGGTTCCCAGAGCAGACCAGCACATTTGTTTTTGACATCTGAAGGCTCATCAAACTCCAAACCCACAGGTCTTTTGGGTATCTTTTCTGAACCCTGCAAATTTGAAACTGTTCCTCATTGGGGCCTGAAAAGTGGTTGGAATAGCATCTCCAGAAGGCTCCACTCTCACTGTAACACTTCATTTACGTCTTATTATGTTGCGTCTTCATGCTATTACCCTCCTGCACTCTCTGACACCCATGAACTGGCTTCTACAACTTCCCTGGGTCCAACTACAGTTGTTTCAATTTCCTACCAGGACCTGCAAGTTCCCTCCATCATTTATTCTATATAATCCACACGACTCAACGACTTAATTTTTCTGAGTGAAAGACTAAGCTTCACACCTTGAAATCGTATTGTAATTTCCTCACACATGTTCTCTCCTTTTACATGGTGTTGGTGAGTTGCCTTTCTCCTGAGAGCACCAGCTTGGCTGAAACCTTCCCAATGATAGGCAATTTTTATTGTGACCATCTATGATACCATAGTGAGATAGTTTCTAGTGATCGTCAATCTCATGGGGTCCAGAGTCACCTTGGAGACAAATCTTTAGGCAATGCCTATGGGGGAGATTTTGATTAGGTTCTTTGAAGTAGGAAGTTCCATTCTATGGGCTATGGACTGAATGCACAGGAGAGAGAAAGAGAGAGGAGGGAGGGAGCACTGTGTGAGAAGCAGCATTCACCACTGTTTTCTGAGTGTGGACACAGTGTGACTGGCCACTTCCTGCTCCTGCTGTCCTGCCTTTCCCATCTCCTGTCACGTCACTGCCACTAGAATGGAATGATCCCCTCAAACTATAAACCCTTACACTCTTAAGTTGCTTCTTTGGTTCTAGTTTACAGAAACTAGAAAAGTAAATGATAGACATGGTTTGATCTCTGATCTCCTAGAAAATCTGTCTTCACATTATATTTCATCATATGATTCAAAGTTCAACCTCCTTTACACCTGGAATATTTACCTAACAAGGTTGCCATAACAATGGATTAAAATAGTATTTATGAATTGTTTGACATAAAGGAGAGTCCATTGCACATGCCAAAGAGCATCAGCTATTCTATTTATCAATAATATCATTTTATTAAGTATCTGTTGAACGGATAAATAGAAAAGATTAGTTACATGTTGGTTGAGTCTCAGCTGGCACATTTGAATTTTACACACAGCAGAAAATTGACAGACTGTAATATAGTTTTGTATAAAGACTCTGTGGTTTGAAGACAGCAAGGGAAATGTCATCCTGAGGTTCATCTATGGGCTAGTGGTTTATAGACATGCTGAAGAAGAATCATCCATGGGTAACCTAACATGTTATGTTTTCCACATCTTTCTTCAGGAAAACAATACTAATTTCAATTCACATCACTCAGTATTCTTCATTTAATAAATCCTACTATTTTTTTTTACTGAAGTTATTCATTTATTTTACATCCCGACTTGCAGTCTCTCCTCCCTCCTCTCCCCTCATTCCCTCCCCTCATCTCCCCTCTGTTCTTCTCCAATCTACTCTTCTTCTGTTTCTGTTCAGAAAGGGGCAGGCCTCCCATGATTGTCAACAAAGCATGGCATATCAAATTGAGGTAGGACTAAGCTCCTCCCCTTGTATTAAGGCGGGGCAAGGAAACCCAGTATAAGGAATAGGTTTCCAAAAGCCAGCCAAAGAGTTAGGGACAGGTCCTGCTCCCACTGCTCTGAGTCCCACAAGTAGACCACACGACACAACTGTCATGCATACATAGAGGACCTAGGACAGTCCCACGCAGGCTTCTTAGCTGTCAGCCCAGACTCTGTGAGCTCCTATGAGCCCAGGTTAGTTGTTTCTGTAAATCTCACTATTCTTGATGCTCACACAGAATAATTATATCTAGTTAAGTAGGGAGACAAGGTAATACATATCCATTTTTTTTTGTTCTTCAGACAAGGCCACTTTTCTGAATTTCCCTACACCCTGCATAGATATTGTTAACCCCCCCTAAATGTGACTGAAATTGTTAGAACTGAAAAATTACAATCATTATTTTATGTTAAGTGACTCAGTAGCAGTAACTTTACTGAAATGGATGGGAATATAGATGGATGGATGGGTACATAGAAGAATAGATGCGACTATAGATGGATGTATGGAAGGAGTGGATGGGTGTACGGGTACATGAATGGGTAGGTTTGTCTGTAAATGAAAATATGGGTAAGAAGGTGGATGGGCAGGGTAAGTACATGCATATGTGTATGTATGTATGGGAGGACTGCTGTGTGAGGGAGGGTGCAAATGAAAAGGAGTTGTATCCTGTCTTATCAATTTTCATGGGAATAACATTTTAACCATAGTTTCATCACCATTTTCTTCATTTGGAGGCTAATTTTTACATCCTCACAAAAAAACCTTGAAAAGTTGACAAGAGCTAGAAAGTGACCATGCCTTGAAAAGTCAATAGTGATGTTGAGAAGTATCTAGATTCTCTATTGTTAAGTTCCAGAACTTCAAAAGGAGAGATGGGGTCTCTTTATACACTCTGGTGTGTGTGGCTAGAGTTTTCCTGCCTGGCCCGCGGTCAGGATAAATCTCACCTGCCAGTCCCACAGCCGCTCAGACCCAACCAAGTAAGCACAGAGACTTATATTGCTTTCAAACTGTATGGCCGTGGCAGGCTTCTTGCTAACTGTCCTTATATCTTAAATTAATCCATTTCTATAATTCTGTTCCTTGCCACATGGTTCGTGGCTTACCGGCTTCTTTACATGCTGCTTGTCCTGGCGGTGGCTGGCAGCGTCTGGCAGCGTCTCCTTCTACCTTCCTGCTCTTTTTATTCTCTCTGTTAGTCCCGCCTATACTTCCTGCCTAGCCACTGGCCAATCAGTGCTTTATTAGCAACACATTTGCCATACAGAACATCCCACAGCAGGTGTGCACAAGAGTTATTTTCCAGACTTGGTGTTGCAAACTATTGTTCTGGCAGTCATGACGTTTGAGAGCTTCTTTATCTGTTCTTCATATGCTCTACTCTGGCAGATGGCTGTTAAGCTGGTAATGGCAAGGTAAGTAGTTTATTGCAAGTGGCAGTTAGCAAGCAGTCAGATAGCTTGAAGCTTATCCTTGCAATGGAACATGAGTAGTGACCCCATGGATGTCCTAAAGGATTTCAAAGGAGCCATTTCAGGGATCAGTGGCAGCTCCATTACTGTTTTCATGGTTAATCAATGGAGCACACACTGTGACCATCCATGGTTCCCAGGCACATGCTGGCATCCCTCAACTTCAGGCTGCAAAGAGGGTACACTCGGGAGAAAAGATGGGTCTGAAAACCAACTGAGCAAAGAGGCAGCAGTGCTTAGTAAATTCTCCCCTGCCATGGAGAGGAAGCCATAGCTCAGCATGTTTTACTCCAGTACCCAGGCAAGATTAACACAGAATTGATGCTATGCTTGGTAACCACTACTACTTGTCTTGGTGTGGCTGAACAATGCACATGTCATATTCAGAAACAAAAAGCCTTGTTTTACAGAATAAAAAGTCAATGAAACCAAAGCTAAGGTACATTTCAAATGTTACAGAGAGTGTAATTTTTAGAAGTTCTCTTTGTCTTGTATTCACTTGGAAAGTAAGTCCCAGTGTGAATTACACTAAAGAAAAATAAAAGACACCATTTTAACAAATATGAATGCACAGATTTCTAGATTCTATCTCTTTTTTTCCATTCCTGTTACTATATAATTTACTGTGATAATTAATATCCAATTTTCTATTACATAGAGAATGCCAAATTACTATTGGATAATGAGATTTGCTATAGAATTTGTTTTGGAAATTCTTAACTCTGTCCTTCATAATCTAACACAAAATAATACTACATGATGTTTTCTACTAATTTCTGTCTGGTTTTTGTGCATATTTTCTGAAGTGATTTAAGCTTTACTCTCATATTTTTATTCTTGATTTCTCTTATACTGAAATTAAACTCTTGTATAGTATTTGGGTAAGAAGTTAGGACAGAACTATTTCTGAGACCCTCATAGGGAGAGTTTAAATTTGTTTTGATATCATAATTTATTTAAATTGTTTTTTTAGATTTGTCTATTTAGGTAAATAAGACAATATTTAAAATATTTAGACCTTAACTGCATACCTAGTATGTATAGATATCATGAATTATTCCATAAATTTCTAGAAGGGCTGGATAAGGTGCCATTTCTGTGATACATATGCTCAGGTTATGTCCATTTAATGGAGTAATAGTAGTAGCTTCACCTCTGGGGACTGTGAACGCCCCATCTATGGATTCTGGACATATTTACAGTATCAGGCATGTGTTTCCTCCTGTGGAATGAGCCTTCCAGTCAATCAACTGGAGCTCACAGTGTTCACAGCTGGATAAGGCTATTGTCCTGTCTACACCCCCACCCCAGCATCGTGTATAATGGATTATGGTATTATGAAAACTAGAAGCTGGACTTCATGGCTATTTCTGTAAGAGCCATTTTTCATGTGTCTAGAAGTAAAATTTGTTTTAAAACACACATTATACACATGTTCTATATAATCATGGCTACTAAGACTTTTTTGGAATGCATGAAACATGAAGACACTGAAAAGCTTATTATTCTACCAGTAAGACAAGGGCTATCAATAAAATGCATATATTCACATATTCTCCATTCAAAGATATTATGAATTATTTGAAAGTGATATGTTTGTCTTGAATCCTCGGGGACTTCACATCTCACTAGATTATTTGGTCATTCTCACAAGTGTCCTGTGATTTCCTCACACGGTGCTCTACTGGACAAAGTGTGTGGTACTGATTGTTTCTTTCTTGCATTTCTGCCATTTTCACCTGCAGAAACCATTAACACCCCATAAGGAGGAAGATATGATGAGAATCACATCCCATTTTTGAGACTCAATTAGAAGGCATGGGCCTCAGCCTACATCTCTCTGGGTATCACTATCTCCTCACCTGATTGTTCTACAAGAAGGCTGGGACATATTACTGAATATGTGGCTACTTTGTGAGCACTGGCAATTGCCTCATTCTAAAAATGGTTGATATTGATAAATGGGGTCTAATGACCTATGCGGCTTTGCTGAAAACACACACACACACACACACACACACACACACACACACACACACACACTCAGACGTCAGCCCATTGGAAAATGGCACAACACTCCATAGTGCTACCTTTTCTTGTTTTATTTACACCACTGACTTACTTTTTTATATCTTTCTCCATATTTTATTATAATGGGAATCGTTCTGAGCTGAGCAAAAATGTCGTGTACTTGTAATCCTAGCACTCAGGAAGCTGACAAAGGATCGTGATTTGTGCCAGCCTAGATTGCATGGTGAGTTCCAGGTCAGTTTGTGCTACACAGCAAGCCCTTGTATCAATAAACAAACAAACAAAACCCCACAATTTTGATGAATTCATGTAATTTGTTTTGCACAGCCCTAAATGTTTTCCTAAGAAATAAAATTAGATTTATTGTTGGATTCATGAGAAACAATACTTGAAAACGGCCACGTGGAAAGATCTTGAAAAATATGCAAAATACTCAAATGTTTTGATGAAAGGTTAATTGTGTAATTTGAACCTCACTGGGTTATGTACACAGACCTTTTGGTAGCACTTGGGGGATTTCTACCCACACTGCTAGAGCTTGGTTCACATGAACCAGGTTGGACTCTCATTTGGCAGAGCTTCCAAGATCTTTATTACTAAGTTCCATCAATGACCATATTGTATATGCCTGTCTAATATAATATCTGACTAATATAATTGAGAAAGCTGATCTTAGAGCATAAACCTGTTCTGTCACTCAAGTTCACAGGGAAGGAGCCCCCTAGAAGGAAGGATTAAACCAGTTCAAAGACCTACTACCTCAAACCAGGACCGGAACAAAAACAAACCAAAGGTTTCTATTTTTCATTCTCGCCATTTTTTAAATATTAGCATCACCAGATGAATGAAAGAATCTTAGGATAAGGATATTGATGTTGTTTTAGAATGTCTCGATTACCTTTAAAGCATATTGGGGGGATGTTCTCAGGGGAGTTTTGCTGGAATGAACAGTCTTGATTTGAAAGTCATTCCTCCAGAGACCTCCAATTAGGTAGATCCTGATCTATGTCCTCTCTGGTCAGCCAAATTGCTCTTCTGACTTTAACATGTGAAAACAACTTCTTACAGCTGATATCCTAGCATGCTCTTTTAGGGGTGAAACTCGGGCAACCATGTCTCAGGTCATAGAGTGAAATCCTACCCCCTGTCCAACAAAGTCAGCTCTCTAGCTATATTTAGGCTGTTTAACTTCATTTGTGTGTTTTTGTTTTTGTTTTGGTGCTACGCCACGTTGGAAAGACATTGCTATGCTTTCCATCCCTCTCTTTTGTCTGTCTCTCACGCTTTCTATTTCATGAGTTGCTAGCAGTATTCGAACATATAGTCAAGCTATTCTCACTATCATTCCCCACTTTATCCACTGTGACTTATTGTTTGACTCTGAAATGATACTCTCCCCTGCCAGTCTCTTCTGGTCAGCATATAGGATCTTTAGAAAGGGGATGAGACTACACTCCTTCACATAGGGCCCCTTTAATGGGAGTGGAGATCTAGTCTCCCTTTCTCCCTCCATGTATTGATAGACACCATCTTTCTTTACTCCCATAAGCTTTAAAGATCCTAGTGGTTCCAAATGATTTAGTTACATGTGTTTATCACATTGGATTCTGTTGTATTATCCTATACATGTCCAGTTTTGGTAAATATTCATTTTATTAGGAATTTTAGTTTTTCGCATGTTTTGTGTAATTTTTATTTCAGTGTAATCTATTACACAAATGTGAAATAAGTAAAAAAAAAAACAAAGCAAAGCAAAACAAAACACTCAAAGCAGTGCATGAATTGAGAAAACAACATGAATATTACCTGGCCTTCTAAAATTCTCACCTGGGAGCAATGCATTGGGTAGTGCCATTGTTAATAAGAGACAATGTTTTAAAGAGGGCTCCAGATGTTTATGTTTTGAATGCCATTCTTGGCTACCTGACATATGCTTCTTTCATTGCACAATGGTGAGCATTAAACACATTTCATATAGCATCTTACAGAAGACAATTCAAAGAGAGTGTAAATAATATTTAGTATGGAAGATCTGCTTTTATTTACCTACTGCTTTGTCCAGTTATTGAGAAAGTTTTGTGTACACATAAGATTAACAGAATCTAAAACATATTTAGGGCCTAGGGAGATTGCTTAGAAGTTAAGATTAAGCTATATTTCTCTTGCAGAGGACCTGAGGTCAGTTCCCAGGCACCAATTCACAGTTCACAATTACCTATAACTCCAGTTCCATCAGATCCAATGGACTCTTCTGGCCTCTGTAAGCACTACACCCACAGTTGCAAATACCCCTACACAGATATGCATGCACACACATAATTAAAAATAAATCTTTCAAAAAGAATATGAAACATGCTTATTTGTCCTGACAATTATGGGTTATGGTTTAGTGTTTTTCAACTTTTATTGATAAGGAAGAGAATCAAATTTCCCTTGGTCTTGTTTAACTTTAGACTATACATAAAATCTTCTAATATTTTTGTTCCTTTAAATAGTTAGAGAAATGTGCTAGTTTATAAGATAAGGTATTGTGTTATAACAAAGAGAGTATTTTGTGATGTAAAAACATATTCACTGATGCTACTGTATTAGTCAAATTTCTTTTTCCATGAACAAAGTACTGGATGCAGACACTTACATAGTATATTTAGCTCACACAGTTTTGAAGGCTAGAGTCCCAGAGGGCTTAGCATAGGTGTTGTGGAAGAGGCTACCCATGGCTACATCACCTCATGGCATGTACAGCAATGGTGGAAGTGTTTGCAAGAGAAAGGTATTAGTGATGGAATCTGAAACACAAATTAGTATCCAATCATTCATCTAAGGACAACCTTCCAACTATCTATGTACCTGCCCCTGGGTCCATTACTTACAGATCCCACATTAAATACCAATGCCCTGGGACCAAGCCTCAAGGGTCCCTCAGTGGATCCTTGGAGAGGGCTCACAACATCTAAACCATAGCAGAAACTTAATATTCAAAACACACCCACATGAACACTTAGAACAGCTACACATGTACCACTAACTGCAGCTTTTTGGCGGGGTAGAGGTAAAAGGATTGCTGAGACGTGCTCACTCCCAACCATGCTCCAAAGTAGAAGGTGACAGAACAAGAAACTCAATGTCCTCCTCTGGTCTCATCTGCATACATTCCAAATACATACAATACACATGTTCTCTCTCTCTCTCTCTCTCTCTCTCTCTCTCTCTCTCTCTCACACACACACACACACAAATTGATATACATTTTCCATAGTGATTTGAATATAAATTACTGTTACCAGCAAATTCATTTTGAGGAAAAAAAAGCAAGAATCACTTTCCCTTTTCTGCTAGAAATTACATATTTTGCTGAAGGCTATGTTGTGTGGTTCCACACACTTGCTGAAATCAGCAAAACAAAAATTCTAATAATTAATTTTACATGCATGATTAAAGAAATTGAATTCTACAAACCTATAGATTCTAAAAATTAATGAACTGAAGTAAAAGTATGCTTTGCAAGAATGAATAATTTAAAATAGAGGAGTAAAACATAAATACACTTTTCTCTAACAAGTTGTTAGAGAATTCCTAGAGGCTTTCAAGATACTATTCACTAATTCCATGAAGAAATAAGTTCTACCTTTTCATCAAGTTTTCAATTATAGTCTCTCATTTACATGTTAGCAGAAAATCTCTTACTACTGCTTGTCATTATTCTCAGCACTCGTATTGAAAGTAAATCAGACTTTTTTATTTGCAAAACTGTTACCTCATTTAAGTATAATCAAATATTAACATATTTATTCACATAAAATAACATTTTCTCTTCCTAATGATCAAAGTTACCTATGTCATATTTGTTCACATAATATCTGCAGTTTTTCTCCTTATACATCTTTAGAATAATAATGAATAGTCAATGAAATTCAAGTTTTGTTAGTGTCTAGATATTTAATACAAAAACATATTGCTGATTTCGACTATACATGACAGCATTCAGATCAACATTTAACACTACATTCATTAGCCAATTATTTAGTTCTTAATCTTGTTATATAAACCCATCTCCGATACTTGCCCCAGCTATGAAATTCAAGGAGGATTGATTATTTCAATCTTTGCACCCCATGTTTGGTTGTAAGCTACCAAAATTAACTCTGAATATTTTAAGCAGAAATGGAAGTTTTTGATCAAGCCAGCAGGGTCTTGTTACAATTTAGCAGTGAGTTTTTTCAATATTAATTCTTGATCCTCTGCCTATCACCAAGAATCTCAGCTTCACAGAAGACAAGGCAGTCGCTTTTATCAGTCTCTCTAATTCTTTAGTACCTGGAAATGACACCCCATTGGCTTGCCTTGGATAAAACCCAACAGTGTAACCATTGATGCGTAGGGAGATGAAACTACCTCTCTTGGGTTTTACTGAGTGAGTCTACGCTTCCCATTTAAATACAAACAAATAAACAAATAAATAACCAAAGAAATGTATTTACGTACTGGAGTGTTCACTAGCCAACTAGTTCAACACAAGTTCAAATTTCTGCCCAACACCCATATAACCTTCTTTTTTACCTTAAACTATTGTTTTTCTTTCTTACCTAGCTGGCCACACATTTCATTCCTCTCCTAAGGACAAATACAGTGTCATGCCTCTGTGGACATTTATTACTCCATTAGTGCCATCTGGATCTTTCTGAAACGTATAGGTTGAATTATTACCAACATTCTTCATATAGAATGCCAGTAGCCAGGCAGGAACAAGTGCAATACACATTTGCACCATTACATGAAAGCTATGAGTAAATATTAGCATTCTGATTTTTATATCATATTGTCAGATCATGAGAGATCCCCATAATGTTCCTTTTCTGTTATGACCCAACAATATATCTATTTGCATTTGTTTTCACAAGCTTTCTAGATTTTAAGGATATTTTTTTTCAGCAAAATAACACAAATTTGTATTATTGATGATTTTAGCATTAATATTATAGATGTATCATCTCTGGGAGATGCTTTTGGGGAAGCAGCATATGCTGGTGTCATGGGATGGTTGTGAAGTTCTATTACAGCTATCAGGTGACTCCTCTGCTTGGGTTACTCCAGAGGAGAAAAGAGGGAGAACTTCCCAACTAACCGAACCAAACTTTTGAAGTCAAGGTATTGCTTAAGCTAACCCAGCTTTCTAAACCATGGCATTGAAAACAAATTAAACATTGATTTAATCACTTTCATATTGCTGTTTCTTACAGGGGTAAGCAGCTGTCATAGGCTTCTTCCTCCTATCGCAGAGTTGCTTCCTATGACAAGCTTGAAATCAGTGCATTTCTAGACCTCTGACCTTGATTAACCTAATTTAAGCATGGAGGAGGGTATGATTCATTAATTGGAAAATCATGATAAGACCAGGAGGAGGGAATCACCATAACTCTAGTCTTTTTTTTTTTTTCTTGGTAATAATCTGCCTGCAAAGAACCAAAAATATACTTTGTCTCCTTGAACCTTCCAATTTCACTTTGGTGCTCACAATTGTCAACCATGGTGGCCATGTCAGTCATGGGAGAGAGGTGTTTGCAGTGTCCAGTTAGCTCCTGAGGTACTCATACATAGCTGCTGGAAATCCATTCTGCATCCATAGAGAAATTATTGTTTCCTTCTCTGTTTACTCTTTTGCTTCTCAATTTATTCAGAACACAAGGAAAAGCTGTTGTAACATATTAGGACTTACTGAAAAAACCCACTCAAGATGCTAGGCAATATTGGTGAGTGATTGTTGGGACCAACTTAGCTCTATTGTGTGACACTGGCATAAAGCTGATGCCTCTTGCAGAGGCTGTGCCTCTGTGCCATCAGTGAGATGGCCTGGGGCAAACTGTGGGCTTTGCACAGAGGACTGAAAGTAGTCTGAGGTTGTCTGCAGGCTGCTCCTTTTAACCACGCAAGAACTCTTTAATAAAGGAATTTATTATTCTTTAATAAAGGGATGTATTTCTTTTATTTTATGTATATGAGCATTTTACCTGTATGTGTATATATGTACCACATGCATACCTGGTTTCCACAAGAGGGGATCTGCTGTGGGATGTTCTGTATGGCAAATGTGTTGCTAATAAAACACTGATTGGCCAGTGGCTAGGCAGGAAGTATAGGCGGGACTAACAGAGAGAATAAAAAGAGCAAGAAGGTGGAAGGAGATGCTGCCAGACGCTGCCAGCCACCGCCAGGACAAGCAGCATGTAAAGATGCCGGTAAGGCACGAGCCATGTGGCAAGGTACAGATTTATAGAAATGGATTAATTTAAGATATAAGGACAGTTAGCAAGAAGCCTGCCACGGCCATACAGTTTGAAAGCAATATAAGTCTCTGTGTTTACTTGGTTGGGTCTGAGCGGCTGTGGGACTGACAGGTGAAAGAGATTTATCCTGACCGTGGGCCTGGCAGGAAAACTCAAGCTAAAGGGGATCAGATCAATGCCCTGGAACTGGAGTTATGGAGAGTTGTCAACCACCATTGTAAGTATTGTGACTGGGTACCAAGGTCCTATGCAAGAACAAGTGCTTCTAACTAATGAGTCATGTCGTCAGCCATGATATTCTGATCAATAATCTCTGTGGAAAACAGATGGGGAAGGATTTTCTTGGGGGTCTGGCATGTGATGAGAAGGTTTGCAGAAGGCTATAGATTGTTTACTTATAAGTCAGCTTCCCAGGTTCCCATGCAGGCAGGTGGAGGAGCATCGTTGTTCCCCCTCTGCTTTCCCTTATCAGTGATTCCTTCAGCTTCACATTGTGAGGGGGCCCCACCTCACAAATTCTTAGCGCTCAAAACACTAAGACATGTGGAAATGAAGGGGTCTCATTCAGATTTTAGGAAAGAACTCCTCCTAGCTCTGGCATGTAAGCCATAGATACAAAGTTGGCAAGGTGTGTGTGTGTGTGTGTGTGTGTGTGTGTGTGTGTGTGTGTGTATGCTGTACATGTGTGCTGTGCATGTATGCTATGTGTGTGAGTGTATGTGTGAACACATAGAAGCTTCTCAGAGGGCTCAATTATCAGATGACAGCTTACCAGTATGATGTACAGTGAGCAAGGGAACTGCAACTATATTTCTCCTTTTGTAACTTCTGCTTGGTCACCACAGCAGACAGAGACAATGTTTGCACAACTAAAAGTGTGGCAGGAGATGTGACACTTGACAATTATAAGGGGAAACTTGATTTCCTTTAAAATTAATAACTTAGCAAAATAATCCCTATGTGCAAATATGACTTTCTTGCAGTAAGCAAATATTAGTGGTTCTTGAATATAGTATTAAATGTAACTTGACATCATTTGGAAATACTCAAATTGGTGAAAAAAAGGACATGTTAAGTATTCTTCTAAACCAGCTTGAGAAGACTAATAAAGATGTGGAATGCAGAGTCTAGGACTATGGGAACAGATGTGGAGGAAGTCTTTAATTACAATGCTTAACCATTAAGAACAAGCCACTCACCCTGAATCTAAGAGGGCAAACAAGGATTCTTCACAGTTTTTCTTTCTCATCTGTGGAAAATTGAAAAGACAAAGTTAATAACTTTGGTCCCTTTAACCCGCCTGAAATTTTTATTTTTGATGCTAAAATTAAAATTTTACAATATTTTTTAGGTTAGCTTAAGAATTACCCCAGTAGCTCACATATGTATGCCTGCCAAGCAACTAAAATGCATTTGTTTGTTAGTTTGTTTTTAAACAGTGAGAAATACATAAGAAGACCCTTTCAAAGTCCTTAGGATGTATATATAAGTGCTTTGGCCCTTTCTCCATATTTGTGATGATGGTTATATGCCTATCAAATGTAAGAGAAATCGGCAGGGCAAATATAACTGAGGGTCTTAGAACACGGCTGTCAGCAAGTTAAGGAGCATTATTGAGCAGGCACAGTTGTCTGAATGCATTAAACTGTAAGTGGATCAAAGTGGGGAATAATTCACAAAGATTTGCTTCTTAAGAAGCTCATGTGAAAAGCTGAGTTATCTCCCCAACCCCCACCTAAACTGCTGTGTTTGCACTAAACCTTCTTTCCTGCGTTTGTCGAAAATCACAGAATGGCTCAGTTGAGAAGGTTCACAGAGCATGGCTTTCTATAGGAGTTTAAGATTGGTGCTTAGACCCCTTAAAGCAGCACTATTTGCCTTAGAAGACAAGTAGACAAGTTACTACTGCATTGTGGGACATAGTTTCATCAACTACAGCCAACCACATTTTTTTTTAAAATAGGGTCTCATGTAGTCCAAGTTAGGCTCAACTATGTAGCTTAGGTTGACTTTGAATTTCTGACTCATCTGCCACCAGGTTGTGATTACAGACATGTGCCATCACTCTGAGTTTACGTGGTGCCAGAGACTGAAGCCAGGTCTTCTGGTATATTAGGCAAGTACCCTGCTAACTAGACTATATCACTAGCCCTATCATGCTTCTACAAGTAAAAATAGAAATTCAAACATTGAGGCACCCAGATGGTAAGTTTCTTGCAATGGTTTGTTAGAGTTGTTTGTTCATTTGTTCTTTTATTTCTGTGACCTCCTTCTTCTCTGCCTCCTCCACTTCCTCCTTCCAGTGGGAAAAAACTCCCTTTGATCATTGGACTAAGTCGTTTTTTTCTCTCCTTAGTTGAAAAAGGAAACATTCATCAGATGAACTGCGGCACAGAAGAGAGATAGAGTACAGTGGGGAATCCAGCTTTACATAATCTGTTTCAGATACTTTCTTGATTGGCCAGCATATGAGTAAGAGAACACACAAATAAGAATGCAAAAGTCATTCACTGTTCATGGATTAAGTCTGGTTGTCACATTAGTTTTCCTAAAATCTACATACAAAACAGATTCCTCAAACAGAATGTAAGTATTGTCTTTTTCTTTGAACAAGAGAGAGTACTCTTTTGGTTTGTATGATACAGTTGATTCATCCTGTGGCCCATTGAGAAATAGTATGCAGAGTCAAGCTCAATTCTGGCCCTCTGGTGGAATTCTGAGATGGTACAGATAGACATAGGACTGAGCCTTGTGAGTTGAATCAGCCACTGCAAACAAACATGACAGTTCCTGCTACTGTTCCAATTCATGTCACTCAGGCTACACGAAGAGACTTGGGGCAGTCTCTTCCTGAGGTGAAGAGGGAGCTTGGGGGAAAAGTTACCATTAAATGCATGGACATAAATAGAGAGAAAAGCCCCCAGAGTGTGAATATCATTCTTCCCTAAAAGAGCTGTCCACACATTTTACATCATAAGATGTTCACAGACTAATTGTCAAGCATTGAAGGAAACATTCAGCCAAGTAGATATAATCTACAGTACAAACAAAAACAAAAACAAAAACAAAAACAAAAACTATCAAAAAGTTTTAATGTAAACCTGGTGGAGTCACAGTATGATTCATGGTGCCATGGCCCGTGGTTTGCTGGTGTTGAAAATTTCACAACAGATTAATTTTCCTTTGTTTCTTAAAACTTTAGTATTAGTTTTTTATTAATTTTTAAAAATTTAAAATGTTAATACATCATCCCCCCTTCTGTTTCTTCCTTTAAATCCTTCCCATGGTTTGTCTTGACTGTCAACATCCAGTGGTTTAATAAACACCTAAAATAACTAAGAGTGTGTCTGTGAAGGTCTTATCAGTCTGACTAGAGGTGGAAAACCACCCTGAATACATATGGCAGTACCTGTGGACTGGGTAACTATGGGACTAATAGGAGGAAACTAAAGCAGCCTCCCAGCACAGGTGTCCTCTCCCTTTGCTTCTTGACCGGTGTGACGTAAGCCACTCTGTTCCGATATGTGCTCCCCACATAGATGACCTGATCATGCAAAAAGTACTACTTAAAAATATTTCTAGGATCTTTAGAAAAAAAATGTAAGATTGACATTAAAATTATTTATTAATATTATATGTGTGTCTGTATGAGTGAGCATGTATGTGTGTGCATGCATGTGTGCATATGTGTGAATGTGAATGCATGTGTGCATATGCGTGTGTGTGTGTGTGTGTGTGTGTGAGTGCATGCATATGCATTTTACATAATATGTGTGGAGGTCAGAAGAAAACTTTCAGGAGTCCAATCTTTCTTTCCACTGCGGCTTCTGGGGATGGAATTTAAGTCATCAGACATCTTTATCTCATTGATCCTGACACTTTAAAATTTATATTTCTCTAATTTTTACTGTGAATAAGTACATGGGTTTTGTTTTTGAAGTTGAATCTCACTATGCAGTCCAGGCTTGAACTTATGACCCTACTCCCTCACCCTGCTGAGGGCTGGGGTCACAGGCATGTGCCAGGATACCCTAATAACATTGGGATTTTGATGAGGATCTTTTCCTCACTCTTCAATGCATCCAACTGTTAATAAGTAAGCAAAGATTGTTTAGAATTCATTTGTCCAGGTTAAATAAAGCATACTCAAATACAAGTTACATATATTCAAGTCATACATCATCGCAGTGTGAGAAATGTAGACAATGTTGTTAATTTCATCTTTTAACCAAGTGAGTGAGACTTATACAAACTAAGATGGACATGAAGCATTGCTGTAATGTGACGTACATAAAGGAATCTTCTAAGTCTCTTAGAAAGCAGTGTCTTACACAGACAAGATGAAGAAAAGGCTTCTTGAAAGAAGAGATGATTCATTTTCATCATGTCATTGATCATACAGACAAACCTCTGTGTTGTCTACTTTAATTGTAATAATGTATAGACTGCTCTCTCTTGGATAGTGCAATCTATTCCCAGTTTAAATGCATTATTTTGTGAATGGAAGTCCTATGTATGCATTTTAAATGTTGTTACTATATATAATCATATTGGTATACTGTTCTAGACTTCCAAAGAATTATGTATTAAAATTTAAAAACTCATACAAAATGAAAACAAAATTAAACTACCATATACATATACATTCACACACACACACACACACACACACACACACACACAAGAGGAAAATTCTCCTTTGCTATCATAGAAATATGCTTCTCCTAATATAGTGACACAAGTTAAATCCAAAAAATAATGAAATCCACCATTTTTGCAGCAAGCTGTATTTTTCTAAGAGTATTCACCAAGTGTATTTCCCAGAAATACATTTAGCAAAGAATGGATGAAAATAAAATACATATGTGAAATATAGTTGATCATTTAAAAATCAACCCCACAAATGTTTTTCTAACATATCCTAGACATGTAAATTCCAAATTACATGATTTTATACTGATAAATATGAGTAAGACAATTTTTAAGTTAGCAATGTAATGAATTCTATCCTTTATTTTTGTGTATATTTGTGGTATGTAGCAATGTCTGTGTCTATTTCTTTTCCAGAATAGTTCTCATATTTGTTTATTCCACCGTTAAACTAGAGATCTAGTATCTTATTGATATGATCACCAACCCTGTGATTATCATTTTGCAATATTCTTCAGAACTTCCTCGCTGTCTTCTATAATTAGCAGGCTTTTATGAAACATAGCAGACATAAGTAAAAATGATACAGATCTCATGAAATAAGCACCTGTTGAAGGCCACCCAGCTGTGTAATCTTCAAGGTGACCTAGTGAAATTATTCTGCCCACACAAAGGTTTTCATTAGTTCCCATGTTATTAGCAAAGGTGTGAATAATTATATGGTAAATATCAGCTCATCATAGATAACAATAGTCTAATAAAATGCTTCAATGATTCATATGTCTTTTTAAAGAACCCATACTGCAGGAACAACTTCAGAAATTCTGAAAGTACAAGCTTTAATATGCCCTTTAACGAATATGTAGTTCAGGATAATTTCATATACTTCTTCAAATGACCTTCGTCATTTTTCATATTTGAAGAGTGAAACTTTATGTCTGTGTGGCTATCTTATACTGGGCTTTGTAGTAAACAGACCTTGATGTGACAATGTTGTTTATTCTTTCATGAGAAGTGCCAGTCCGAGAAGCAAGAGAGAGGCACTGGGAGTGGAGACCAGAAAGTTTGGAGACAGACATGAAAAGACTCCTGGCCAAGCTGGCTGCCACTGTGTTCTAAGCAGCATGTATGGGTCTGTTCTGGCATCATTTGCATGACAGGAACTGGTAATTTACCTTGGAATTTTCCATCTGGGGGAAAGGAGGAGAGTAATTTATTCTCAAATCTCCTCTCTTTCAGTTTCAAATCGTCCTCTCCACAATATTAATGCCCCTGTGTTTCCAACCTGTGTTACTAGACTTCTCACAGATTCTGGGACTTGTACACAATGATGGACTGTAAGAGAAATTGATCCTTTAGGGCTGGACATAACTATTGCTGTCTTAAAGTAGAATAGATGTGATAATACAACCTGCCAGGATTGGGTCATTTTAAAGAGGGAAGAAGAGTTCCATTTTACTTTATGGGATTATTCTAATCCTGATGTCATAGTTTCTCAGATAGCAAACAGAAAAATACATCACAACTTTAATTACATAGTTAGATGGGAAATCAACAAATACAAAAGTATTTCTCAGCATATTTTCTTGCACATAATAACATGCTCAATGAAGTGTTACTTCTAAGTGCATGTATATGAGGAAAAAGATATAAAATCTATGGAAATTGATTTATCAAATGAGTACATAGACTAGGACATACTATCAGCCATTAAAACAGTACAAAAGAACAGTGTAAAATTTGTCAGTAATATTTTTTCTCCACTGCTATTCTAATATTTAACCCAATGTGGAAAGTTCTGTTTCTCATATTAAGAACTAAAAGATGGATGATAGAAAATAGAAAAGATGGAAGGTAGAAAATAAATAAAAACTTAAAATGGGTGAAAGAAATTGCATACTATTATTAAATTTTAAAACTTGACTCCAAAAAATGCTAACACATTAAGATTGTTCTTTGTGAAAGAGAACGACTATTCTGTGAATGTGAAATTTCAATTATGAGAAAGAGGAATAATTTTACTCTCTGTCTCTGTCTCTCTTTCTCTTTCTCTCTCTCTCTCTCTCTCTCTCTCTCTCTCTCCACACACACACACACACACACACACACACACACACACATATACACACACATGTTAGTGTCCACAAAGGCTAGAAGGGGGCGTCAGATTCCTGGAGCTGGAGTTACAGAGGTTGTGAATTGCCACATGGATGTTGGACAGTGAACCTAGGTCCTCTGGAAGAACAGCCAGTTCTCTTAACAGCTGACTCATTTCTCAAGCCCTCAATGAATGCACTTCTATTTAGAAAGTTTTGCTACAATGAGTGTGTGTGTGTGTGTGTGTGTGTGTGTGTGTGTGTGTGTGTGTGTGTATAGGTGCCACGTGTGGTGCAAACATGCATACATACATACATACATACATATATATACGTAACACACACAAACATACACACAACACACACACATACACACACACATACACACACACATACACACACACACACACACACACACACACA